>JAIQCU010000032.1:0-115000 GCA_022114935.1 Leptestheria dahalacensis | reverse complement strand
GGAAACAAAGATGGTTGGATGGACGGATTTTTTTTTTGGCTTGCCAAAGAAGGCATACCAAATCATAGACAGACAGACAAGATAGATACATAGAAAGATAGATAACTGTTGAGTTACAGTTAATAATCAATTAATGAAATATACAATATTGTATAATTCTAAACAATATCTGTTGTAGAGAACATCTGTAATACTCGTTTTGCCTGTGTAAATACTTGAGATGCCATCGTTTTCATTCGCGCTGTGAGGCTACATAAATTACTATTCCATATTTTTTAATAATAATACCAAACTTAAATCTATATTTGAAAAACAAGTAATTTAGAATACAAGTTAAAGTAAAATTAATACTCGAATCAAATATTCAGGTACAAACAGCCACTGAAACTAGAATGCAGCGGGAAAAATACGGGGTTTTTAATTTCACTGAGTGCCACCCATATAGAAGACAGGAGCAATATAGACATTCTCTGGCGCCCTTTTTTCACCAAGACTGATTTAATGGAGCGTCAGTTGCCCTATAGTATATACATGCACACACACAGAGCGGCGGTCGATATGCGTGTGATGCGAAAGCCGATCCTGGCCTTGTCTGAGCGTAGACGGGCGACTCGACTCGGTATAAGGTTCCGTAAGGATCGTCGCTCGTGTTTACTCGACGTCTTGTTTGAAATTAGCTTCGCTGAGATGCGCGCAATCAATGTTTGCACATCTAGCAGTGAACCTTTTGGTCGTATAAGGTTTCACGGCAGTTCAATTTGTGTATTCCAAGATTTGAAC
This sequence comes from Leptestheria dahalacensis, assembly GCA_022114935.1. Classification (NCBI taxonomy): domain Eukaryota; kingdom Metazoa; phylum Arthropoda; class Branchiopoda; order Diplostraca; family Leptestheriidae; genus Leptestheria; species Leptestheria dahalacensis. The sequence continues at coordinate 114,220 of JAIQCU010000032.1, read as the reverse complement.
CGTTTTTGAAAATTTTAAATTATAGGTTTATTGAAGCTTAGGTTTTAGGTTTATTCGATTTGGGTTCCAACAAAAGTTCCTTATTGAGGCCCAATGCGAAAAAGACAAGAGGAACTGCTGAACGACCTACTGCTAACCGTCTGACTTGCTGGATTTGGACAGACTGTCAGCAGTTGCTGCAGTTCCTGCCTCCATGTGAGCAAACCAGACTGGAACCGGAGCTATAGTTGAACTGCTGGCGGACCTGCTCTGGTTTTTGCCCTAAGACAGCAGAGATGACAAGTTATCACGAGAACAGAGAACTCAGCAAAAATGAACTGAAAATGGAAAAATAAACAATGAAAGGAATAACCCAGTGGAAAGAAGGTAAATTAGATATAGAGAGGAAACAATAAGGGCTTTGGAAAATACGTAGTTATCATAATTTACTGTAGTAAAAGAATAAATTAAATCCCAGTTACAAGTAGGTAGGTAATACATCGTATTTAATACCTCTACTATAGATTTGTCTGTCTCTCCTGTCTATCTCTCTATTTACCTATCTATCGCTCTGTCTATTTATCTATATATCTGTCTGTCTGTCTGTCTATCTGTCTATCTAAACTTCTATCTAATTATTTATATAGCTGTCTACCTATCCATCTCTTTGTCTATCTATCTATCTATATGTCTGTCTGTCTATCTGCCTCTCTCTCTCTCTCTCTCTCTCTCTCTCTCTCTCTCTCTCTCTCTCTCTCTCTCTCTTTATATCTATCTATCTATCTACCTATCTCTCGATCCAACTATCCGTCTATCCATCTATCAATAGATCCAGTTATTAGTCCTCCTCTTTGGCTATGTTTTTACGAAATAAATTATAATATCTATATAATTGTTCAATAGTAATATATAATGTGTAATAACAATATAGATCCAGCCTTAGCCGAGACGCAATAAAACAAAAACACATATATATATTACATAATAGACGGGTTGTTATTGAATTTAACAATTAGCAACAGATACGTGAGTTATAAATTACTCTTCAAAGTGATCAAAGTTACAATATATTTCTCTGTATACTGTTTAGTACTAAATAGTTATTTCCTTCATATTGACTCTTATTTTCGTTAAAAGAAAATAACCTACTTCTTTAATCAAGAACTTGATAATAGTATTTTCCCCCAGCTAGACTTTTCCTGGCTATTGAATTGTCCGCGGGTCGATGGACGTCCAGAAACTCTTGGCGCAATTTTCAATTTCCTGCGGTCGTCCGATTTTTTTCTAATCTAGCGACTCATCAACCTCCATATTTTTTTAAAAAATATAAATCAAGAACAAGATCGATAGACTTAAGCCATCCTAGTATTTCACCTGAACTGTTAATTAAGCTCCAATTAAGTCGAAGATGTTTGACGTAAGGAATCAGGTGTTGGATAACTTTATTGAACATAGATCTTCTTATATACTTTCTCACACGGTTACACATTGACGAAACCAGGATTGTACAGTTCCAGATTCTTTGGGCGATTCTCTACACTACATGGGGACAAAAGGGCGATTCTCTACGTCGGTATCGAAATATTGTGCAGTCAGCGCGTCTCGAGTTTAAAAGCTTCGCTGGAAGCTTCGGCTGGCTGTCAGTGATGTACTTAGAACGTTGTATAGCCTTGCTCTGCATCGATGTGTCGGATTCGGTGACGGTTTACGCTCCAGTGGCGAAAGTTCTCATTTGCATCACAGTCAATGAGCGTTCACGATGCAGGCTGCCGCCTATTATCGAAAACAAGGAAAAAATATCAGAAAAAGTTACTAGGCTAAAGCAGAATCAACCAATCAAAAAGAAGCTATACTTGCATAAGGCGTTTTACATAAATTTTAACATCTATTAAGTTATAAGTAAATGGTTTTGCGTTACCACAAAGAAGGATCTTCTGAAAGGCTCTTCGAAACTTGAGGGACATGGCCGAGTAGAGGATTGGGTTGACCGCACTTGAAAATACGAAATCTCATTAACTTGAATTGTATGAATGAAATCAGTACATCTGTCAGTGATGACGATTGAATTGTAAATGGGCAAATTTTTGTTTTCGTAGTTATACAGGGTCTTCATGAGCTTAATTACCTTGTCGCTTTATTTCTGGATCAAATGAATTAAGTATATTCTATTCGATAATTAACTCCGGTTAGATATAAGTATGTGTAAAACACACCTGTTGATAAAGACGCAGGTTTTGGCGAACATGAGAAACCACAGGTCCATGAATTTCTCCCTGGAGTACATGGTAGCGAAGCTGTTGTAGACCAGCATACCTCTGTAAGGTAGCCACAGGGTAGCGAAGATGGCTACCACCACTACCAGCATCTTAACCACCTATAAATATTAACAGGACGTTAATTTTATTTACTCCACTTTCAATAAAGAGAACATTGTAGCATAAGGGCTCATGTATGCGATTTGAAGTGTCAGCCATCTTGACGGTCTGAAGATCCGATTTATGATTGTATTTGATACACATACAATCTATCTATCTATCTATCCTATCAATCTATCTATCTACCTATCTACATATCTATCCATCTACCTGCCTATCTATCTATCTATCCATCTACCTATCTATATATCTATCCATCAATCTATCTATCTATCTATCTACCTATCTATATATCTATCCATATACCTATACATCTACCTATCTAAGAATCTATCTGTCTACCTATCCATCAATCAATCTATCTATCTATCTATCTATCTGTCTATCTATGAAATTATCTACCCATCTATCCATCTTTCTAGCTGTCTATCTAACACAGACGAAGGTTATGTAAAGTAAATAATAATCAGAATACGTATATTACTAGTTTACATCAGGACATACGATTAGCACTGATGCTTATGGAGAATCACGTGGTGTGACGTTATAATTCTCATATCCCCTACAGGCTTTTCAACCAAAGGATATACTAAGTATCACCCTGATACCCCGTAGGCTTTATAAGCTTTTCACAACAGCAATATGTTTAGAATATCAAAACAGCTTCTGCTTTTCATAAACTCGCTAGTGAAAAGCTATCGATTTAGCCAAGATTGACATCAATTAAGGCTGTGAACAGGACAGCATTCTACCTCCTGCATATTGAGGTAACGCAATAATTTAATCGACCCAGATCCCTTGTCTGCTAACTTGTCCCATCTCTTATCCTTAGGCTACTTTCAAAAGCTTCTGTCTTCAATTATGCAATAACCTATAAGATCCCCGGAGGGCAAAGTTTATTATTAAACTCAGGGGCTATTTATTCTACTATCAGTATGAATCGAATTGATTGAATTTAACTTAATTTCAGTTTTTAACGATATACGCAAGATATCGTAGTTCTCGTGATCGATTTGACTCTACTTGAACTACCAAACACGAAACCAACAGTGCGGAAGAAAGAACAAGGAAGGTTAATCTACTGATGGCGAAAGGATATAGACCTATAAATCCTAACGGAGAAACTACCGGGGAAATAAATGAGCTTGTACGTGACATGTATTTTTCGCTCGTGCTATTTTTCTTTCTTTGTTTCTTTCTTCTTTTTCAGCCGCTGCGGCAAAGCCCGGAGGAAATAGAGGTGTAATCATTACACGAGGTTATAACTTCCATCAAGTTCCTTGACTGGATATGTTCCAGACAACGACATGCCGGAACCTGACCTGTCGCGTCCGATAATAAGAGCAACTGGAAACACGGTGACAAGGAAAAACTCTTATTATATTACATTTCGTAAAAAAAAGGATACACAAAGATACAGAAGAACTAATTAATAGATATATAGATAGATAGGTAGGTTTATAGATAGATGGATAGATAGGTAGATCAATAAAGATAGGTAGAAAGACAGATGACAGGTAGATAGATATAGAGATGAATGGATGGATGGATGGATAGATAGATAGATAGATAAATAAACAGACAGATAGATAGATAGATGGATAAATAGATAGATAGATAGATAGATAGATAGATAGATAGATAGATAGATAGATAGATAGATAGATAGATAGATAGATAGATAGATAGATAGATAGATAGATAGATAGATAGATAGATAGATGGATTAGATAGATGGATGGATAGTTAGACAGATAGGTAAATCGATAGAAGGATCGATAGATAGATAGATAGATAGATAGATAGACAGATTGATAGATAGATAGATAGATGGATTAGATAGATGGATGGATAGTTAGACAGATAGGTAAATCGATAGAAGGATCGATAGATAGATAGATAGATAGATAGATGGATAGATAGACAGACAGATAGATAGGTAGATAGATAGATAGATAGATAGATAGATGGATAGATAGATAAACAGATAGATAGACAGATACATAGATAGATACATAATAGATAGATAGATAGATAGATAGATTGATAGACAGATGGATAGATAAGGCCGTAACGGTATTGCAAGAATTAATTAAGCAACACGAAAACCTACATTAAACTGAGTAATGTCTGATTTTAAATCCTAAAACGCGAATCTGTCAAAACAACAAAACTCAAAATGGAAGTGTTTGAAGTATGTGTACAGTACTCCCAGTTCAACTCCGTTTCCTCAGTAATGACTCGCATGCTTAACCAACGTATCCTGGTACGTCCTTACGTACTTCCTCAGTATCCTCACAGTACTTGAGATTCACATCGAGGACCTCATCACATACTCCAAGATTCTCCTTTTCGGATATCTCCCAACAAAGTTTTGATGTTTGATCCAAGACTGCGTGCTTAATACTAATTCATGAATATTGAATTCGTTTTGATTGTTCTATGGTTTTCTAATGCGCAAACTACTGAATTTCGTGTTCGATTAGGTTGCATATCATTCTTTGACTCGATATAAAGTTGTAACTGTTGCAGATATTTATAAAAAGAAAAGAATGAAATATTGCCAGCATCTTTAATATTCACGTATCGTTCGCTATTGTCAGCCAGAGCACGATTGCTCAGGATCAGACTGCACCGCCTCATATAATCGTAAGGACGCCGTATATTACTAGGCAAGACAATTATGGGCCTCCACGAACAGGCTTCATTCGCTAGCTTTTCCGAGTGTGGAGGGGTAAAAAAATTCTGGAAAAAAGTTTACGCTCTTCCTGAATCGCACGCTCGAGTTTAGACTGTTTCTTTCAGTCCGCTTCCTTTATGAAGCAAATGGGAAGGGGGAAAGTGAAGGAGAGCGACGAAAAGGAGAAACAAGTCATTAGGGTTGTTTAAGATGTTACATAGAGGGGTTTGCAGCAAGTTTATGCTGCTCGACAGCTGAATTTAAACTTAAAAGGACTTTTGTCTTAAAGAAAAGATGAGGTCTTTAGCTGGAAATCCATTAAAATTAAGAATAGCAGAATCAACAAACAAGAGGCAAAGTTGAATATTCCGAATAAGTGAGGATAATTAAAATGTAATTTGATTTGAAAACGACCTCGGCACCCTTAGAATACTGAACGCTGCTGATCTCCTTTTGAAAAAACAGAGTGGCTGCATATAGCTCGAGGCTATGCAAAGCTCCGCCTCTTAGAGTCTCTTCGTGCCAGACGTAGGGTTAAATCCCTACGCTGTACGGCTTCGCCCAGTCGCATAGCCACCGTTTGCACTTCAATTTGTCGATAGAATAATATAAACTTGAGGTTTATTGATTAACTCAACACCTAGGTATCTCGGCTATTATTTAAAAAATTGGTTAGGCTCGTGTGTGTTCAGATGGAAACCGAGTAGAAAGTTCGCAAGGCGTGAAATGAGCCATAGAATTACGGCAGGCGCCATTAACGCAAACGACACGGAACAGAATGTTTTAATTAGATAAGAGGGTGACACCCAGTGATGTGTTAATACACTTTCGCACCGCCGACTTGCTGAAGCGGTAGTATCCTACGAGGGCGGAATGGCAAAGTCACCTTCTACCATCTGGCCTCTTTGATTGCAATTTCCCTTTCCAGTTTCACTCATGTCGCACACATACAAGTGGACCGTATGTCACCGGCTACAATTAACATGTCATCTACACGACACTGTGCTAAAACACAAGTTTACCACACGGTGGTAGTTCTGAACTCCCCCCGCGTGATGAGGCAATGCGACGTAAGAATCCCAGGCATTAAGATCCACTTCAGAAATAGTAAACCCTTGATAACTCTCAGCTACGACTACTTTAAAATATATAAATATATAACATAAACCGTCACGTATCCGTACTTTTCCCTGTTACAAAAGTGTCTACTTACAGCACATATATAAAGCTCCTCTGGCTCTTTCTTCGCTAATCCGCAATTTTGTGCTTTTCTGCTATTTCTCGAGGCAGGTCGTATATAGCCTACAGATGCTTTAGAAGATCAGTACTTTGGTTTGTTTATTTTTCTCTGTAAACCTTATTTTTTCGGAAGTATTAGAGCTGTTCTTCATTAAGAGCATATGGTTGCTGCACAAACCGTCTCTTAGCTGCAGTCGACTGTACAGTCTAGGGCAATGGAAAAAAGGGTTCTTGCTGGGGAAAAGTTGATTGCTTATAGCACCCACATTTTCAAAGATATAACAACCAAAAAAATACTGAGTCTAGAACTGATAATACTTACCACACTAGTAAAGTTTCAGGTAAAACGGGCTGTTAGTTTTGCAAAACTAAAATTCCAAAGTTAAAAGATCCATAATTTCCTACCATTCAGAACCCTTTTTGGGGCTTTAGACTGTACAGAGCCCTTGATTGAACCTTTTTACTGGTCGGGATGGAACTTCGTTCATAGCAGGCTTGGAAACCGGTTTCCAGGATTGATTCGACGAGGTAAACAGAAAGGAATAGGCCCTTTTCAAGGCACTTTGCCCACCAAATCGGATTATCATTCAGAACAAAGTATTTCCTATTCACCGTTTGATAAACTGTGTTGTATAACAGGTAATGTAATAACCTCCGTAATAGTATGCATGGCAAGATACTGTCATATTAACAACGTAACGTAACTATGGCAACTTGTACAATCTACAGAACAAAAGGGTTCTGAATGACGATATAATAATAGTAACATCTGACTTTTAGGATTTTATCCTGGCAAAAGTAGCCAGCCGATTACAATGAGACCTTAAATGTGTATTACTTACTATTAGTACTATACATGGTATATTTTGGGTTGGTATACCTTTGAAAACGTGCTAGTAATAAGCAATTAGGTTTTCCCCAGCGAGAACAAAGCTAACATAGATAACAACTAGATCTGAGTGATTAAGAATAATATCTGGTGAATTTCTTATGTAAGAAGCGTATTATCAATGCGAATATCTAACCGCGTACCAGAATAATATTCAGAACGGGAAAGGAGAGTAGTAGTATTGAGCACCGCCCGCGAGTTGCTGCGCCTGAATTGTCACGTATTTGATAAAATTTTATACAATTTTAAGTTTTTTGCTGAGCAAGTAAGATAATTAAAGTAATCACAAATATTAATCTTGATCAATGTAACATTACACGCATGGACTAAGTTCTTATATATTCTGTTCATAGTAGCATCCCTGACGAATTAGATTATATGTGAGGCTACAGATGCATAGATTAATCGTTACTTAATTCAATTCTGTGTAGTTAATAAGACATAAATGAGACGTGTGGCATGATATTCTTTACTAGGCTATACAGGTATATATCCATTCTACCCAACTACATACTGATCTATCTATCTATCTATCTATCTATATCTCTATCTCTCTATCTATCCATCTATCTACCTATATATATCTGTTTGTCTGTCTTTCTACATACCTATCTATCTGTCTATCTATCCATCCGTCTATCTATTTATCTATCTGTCTGTCTATCTATTATCCATCTATGTATCCATCCATCTATCTATCCATCCATCAATCTAGCTATCTATCTATCTATGCATCTATCTGTTTGTCCATTATCCATCTACGTATCCATCCATCTATCTATCTATCCATCTATCTATCTGTCCATCTATCCGTCTATCCGTGTATCAATCTATCGATTTATCTGTCTATCCATCTATCGATCTATCTGTCTATCCATCTATCGATCTATCTGTCTATCCAACGGTCTATCCATCCATCCATCTACTTATCTATACACATATATCTATCTATCTACCTAGTCTCCTGATATACCTATCAATCCCCTATTTATGTTCAGAATTGCTGTACAGTCAAGGCTTCTGGCTGGACCCCAGACATGCGAAGGGGAAGATATAAAATGTCCGTATACCAAATCGAGTCATCACACACCCTCGCTTATTACGCCCACTTTTTTCCAATTTCTTGAAGTAATTGGTTTAATGCCAAATTTTTAAAGAAAAAGAATACTTTGGCTTCCGTTCAACAGTTCTTGGGCAATATTCGATTGAACCGAAATCTCTGCCCTTCCTATACTTTCCGCAAGTGCAGACGGAAGTCGATGAATCTCTTTATTTCTTTGGTAATAAGTTCTGCTTCTGCTGTCTCCGGCCCTGAGAGAAATTCGGATGTCCCTAAGGAAGCCGAAGCCCTGGATACCTCCATTTTCCACCTTATAACACCAACCCCGTATTCTATGTTTGTGAATTCCAGTGAAATGATGAAGATCTAGATTGAGTATTAAAAAAGGTTCTCGCTAGAGGAAAGTAGATTGCTTATATCTTCTACACTTTTGAAGTTATAGTATCGCAAAAAATATCACGTATAGAGCTAGTAGTGCTAGATGTACTGATAAAGTTTCGTTGCAAATCAAATCGTAAGTTTTAGCAAAATAAAATCTTAAATATTAGAACTTATCCATAACTTCCTTACTATTCAGAACCCTGTTTTTGTCCGTTTGCCTTTGATGGATGGGCGGTGATTTGCAAATTGCAAAAACAAAGCCCCGAGGGGCTTTTCATCTTTTAAAGAGAATCCAATTAAATGAATCAGTATGTTACCCCATGTATCTTGTATAACTCAAGTCAGATTCATTAAGTTATTCATTCATTCGATTCATTCATAATTCACTAGTGATGACGAAAGACGACGTAGCAGTAGTAGATTATCATTTTCAAATATTCCGTTAAGATAAACGATATTATATTATATTATGTAATAAATTATTAGATTAATAATATAACAGATGCAATAGATGGAAAGCGTGAGAAAAGCGTAATAGCCGGAGAGACTGACCTGAACCCGAGAGCTTTTAGTGGGGTCCACAGCATGGTTCCTGTTTCCGGTATTGTGCCCGAAATTCTTGTTGACTTGGTTCGTGAAAAGGACCCTGGCAATTAGACTGTACAGCACGCACGACAGCATCAGCGGCACCACGTAGAACAGTATTATATCGGTGAAAAAATAGCCCAGGTATTCTTGGCGTGAAAGCTTGAATGTGCACGTCTCCACATGCGAGTAACCTGGGGGGTGGGGGGACAAGTTTCTAATTAACATTCTCCCTCGGCATACTTTTTACAAACCATTCCTTTACATTGGTGATATAAAGTCCAAGATATTATAGTTACCCTTGACGTTTGGAAATGTACAGGTCTAGAGCAACAAAAACGGGTTCTGAAGGGTAGAAAATTTTGGATTTTTTTCAAACTTTTGACATTTTATTTTGGCTAAACTAACAACCCGATTTAAATGAAAATTTACTATTATTTAAAGTACCTAAAGTTCTGTACTCAGTATTTTTTTGGTTGTTATACCTTTGAAAACTTGGGTGCCATAAGCAATCAACTTTACTCCAGCAAGAACCCTTTATTACTGCTCTTATAGACTGTATTGTTACGGCATTGAATGTATGAGATGATTGACAACTCAGGTTAATTGAAATGAAGACTAATCCGGATATGCAATTTTGCTGCGAACTTCTGTAATCTGCTTAACCATTTAACCTGCCCCACGCTTAATACGGCTTATGATTAACGTGGAAGCTGTTTAGTTGCAAAGATACGACACCTTAATACGCGAACCTTAATTGCTGGTTCGGTACTAACCAGTTATGTTCTAATCCTAATTCAAAACCACGCATTGATAGAATCGTTTCACTGCAGCATGAATTTTCACGAATGTTTCTGAAAATAAGTGAATTGGTGATATATTTACGTTTACAAATGTTTATTATATCAGATTTCCGGACGTGGGATTGTTGAGGTACTAATAGACATAGTTATATTAAAGCTCTTTTATAGGGTTACATTGGGACACACCCATATTGTAGTTTACAAAACAATCTATCATTATAAACTTACTGTTTAATTGCTATACTTTAGGAATGAATCAGAAAGGTATATACAGGGACACAAGTAGATAGATATATATATATGTATATACAGATAGATAGTTGGATTGTTGGGTAGATGGATAGTTAGATACATAGATAGACAGATAGATAGATAGATTAGATAGATAGATAGATAGATAGATAGATAGATAGATAGATAGATAGATAGATAGATAGATAGATAGATAGATAGATAGATAGATAGATAGATAGATAGATAGATAGATAGATAGATAGATAGACAGATAGACAGATAGACAGATAGACAGATAGACAGATAGACAGATAAATAGATAGATAGATAGATAAATAGATAGATAGACAGATAGATAGATAGATAAAAAACAGACAGACAGACAGACAGATATATGTAGTTAGATAGATAGATAGATAGACAGATAGATAGATAGATAAAAAACAGACAGACAGACAGATATATATAGTTAGATAGATAGACATATAGACGAATATAGAGTTAGATAGACGGATCTATGGATTATAGCTTTATATATGTACGTCCTACGTAAATATAAAGTTGTAATTGTACCTTTATAGTAGATGGGTTCAGTTCTAGTAAGCCCAAGCCACGGGCTCGAATAACAAACGGCAAAGGTCCACACAGTGAGTATAATCTTCTTGGCGCGTTGGACAGTGCAGACGCTCTGCGCTTTCATCGGGTGACAGATGGCTATGTAGCGTTCCACTGTGAACGCCGTTAAACTTAACGAGGACGCGTTTATGCCCAGGTTCTGCAAGAAGATGAACAGGGCGCACCCCACCGACCCCCAGATCCACTGATCCCCGATCACGTAGTAACTGAGGATCTCGTTGGGTACCGAGGCTACCAAAACGGCGCAATCGGCTACAGCTAGACTAACCAGGTAGCAGTTAGTCGGTGAGTGCATGCTACGAGTTCGGTATACTACCACCACCACCATCAAGTTGCCAAGGATTCCCACTAAAAGAATGATTCCCTGGAAAAAAGTCCCGACTATCCGGTAGTTGTAAGAAAAGTAAGTAGGACTCTCGTCTTGGCTGATGTTACTGGAACATGTCCAGTTCTCCAGTCTGGACCAATTGGCTGGATCCTGATAGCAGGGATCCATCCTGAGGGAACGAACTGAACCGAACGGGATCTTCAGCGCTACTGCGTAAAGAACGGTCTAGCGTTCCAAGGATGCGTTACTAGGACGACTTTCGTACTGCCAAAGCGCAGGTCAAGAAGAACCCGTTCCTTCGTTTTTCTCCCATGTTTTCTTCCTACTTTACCTTTCAGTTTCTAGGTTTCAATTCTATTACCTACTGAATAAAATTTGGATTCTGTTATAATCCTAATTAGCTGACGACCTGGAATTCAGTTTGATTTGCATACATGTCAATGAAAAATAAGTCGATTAGAACGTCAACTCCCTAGGGCAGAAAGAAGGAACGGTTTCCCAGCTTTTTCACCTTTTTTTCTGAATGAAACTGTGTGTTTCAGTCTTAACGTGTTAAGCTCTGGTAACGTTATATGAATAATACTTTACGGATAGAAATGTCACATAATACCCGCATTCAAGCTTCCCAGTTTGGCACGCTTACGTGAACATCAAGCGGCAATTTGGTATCTTTCCAGCAGTTTCCAGGCCCGTCGTATAAGTCTATATAACCATAGGCTTGGAAGACGAGGGCGTAGTACCCAACGGAGGATTTATTCATCGCTTCTTCAAACTTGCATCTCGAGAGCCATTTACATCCCATTGTATACAGGGTAGCGCTTCGGTATGAATTTGAAACTTCAATTCCGGCTAAACTAATGGCTCAAAATCATTGAAAATTTGAGGTTACATGATAAAATCATAGTGTAATCACCCGGTAAATTTGTATTACTATCCAGCAAAAACTGTCAAAGATATCAACAAAAAACCTGGATGCCTTTTTTTGAGGGGAGCTTAATCCGCAGCAATTATGATCGTTAAAACTCCATTAGTTTCCAAGCGAATACTCTTGCTGTTGTATTGTTTATCTTTGTTTAATTATCCTGCTCCGTATTGGTAAAAAGCTTTCCGCGGTACCACAAATGAAGGTCATAAAGTGCTCGGTAAATTCAAAAGGACAATGTAGAAAAGGCGACGCCCCAATCCACTGCGGGCCAACTACCAGCCAAAAGTGCGCGGGGATGTAATGCGGGCATTGAAAAAACAAGGAGAGAAAGGCTAATGAGTAAAGGACTTACTGACAAGTTCATTATATTGAACAATGATTATCTGTATTGAAGTACTGGTACAGTCTAAGGCCAAAACTAGCAGAGTCCCGAATGGTAGCAAATGATGGATCTTCTTAAGTTTAGAATTTCATTTTGGCAAAACTAACAGTTCGATTTAACTTAAACTTTACTAGTGTATTAAGTACTACTAGTTTTATATTCGGTATTTTTTTGGCTGTTATATCTTTGAAAACGCGGGTGCTATAAGCGATCAACTTTTGCCCAGCAAGTACCCTTTTCAATTGCTCTATAGACTGTACAACGATGTATTCGTTAAACGTTAATTAATAATTTGCATTGTATGGTACATTTGATAGGATTCTATGCATTATGACGTCAGTCAGGTGACACTCGATAAGGCTTTTTTTTTCTTTTTCTTTTTCTTTTTCTCGTTTTTCAAATGCTCTGGCTCTCGAACAGTCAGGACCAATAAGAAAAAGGGTCCTTGCTGGGGAAAAGTTCATTGCTTATTGCTCCCACATTTGCAAAGATATAGCAACCCAAAAAATACCGGATGCAGGTCTAGTAGTACTTCACGCACCCGTAAAGTTTCGTTCAAATCGGTTTGTTAGTTTGGCCAAAATATAATCTTAAAAGTTAGAAGTTACAATAATTTTCCGCCATTCAGGATCCTTTTTGGGGTTCCGGACTGTACAAGCGACCATTACGTAACTTTTCGTCATTCGGTATAGCTAAACGCAGACAAACTTTTGGCGTTTTCCATTGGTTTAGAGTGTCACGTGGGCTCGATCAGACGGAGATAAGCTAAAAGTATTAGACATAATTATACATTAAATTTAATGTAATACGTATAATACAGTATAACATAACATAATATGTATATATGTATAATTTAATAAAATATACAAAAATATGACATGAAGGTGCAGTACAGTTTCCTGGGTACAAGGGTCACGTATAAACTGTCGCCTCAGTTTAAGCGACGTTGCCATGCGTTGCTAATTAACGAAGACGGCCTTTCTTCTTCGGCATGAACGATAATTCTGCTATGTAATTAGCAAAGTTCGCAACAACGAAAAGTGTATTGGGTAACCTTACCACTTGGGCCTGACAGAACTGTCAGACGCGGAACTATCTATCCTTCCAGCGGACATTCGCCGGTCACGTGACCATTGCGTTAGCTCACCGAGTTACTGCTGGTTGTGCCATGTGACCGCGTGAATCTGTCTACCTTTTCATCTGTCTAATCTATCTATCTATCTATCTGTCTACCTATCTGTCTGTCTATCTATACCTATCTATCTATCGATCTATCTATCTATCTAACTATCTACCTACTTATCTGTCTGTAAGTCTATCTATCTATCTATCTATCTATCTATCTATCTATCTATCTATCTATCTATCTATCTATCTATCTATCTATCTATCTATCTATCTATCTATCTATCTATCTATNTATCCATCTATCTATCCATCTATCTATCTAACTATCTATCTATCTGTCTGTCTGTCTGTCTGTCTATCAATCTGTCTATCTATCTATCTATCTATCTATCTATCTATCTATCTATCTATCTATCTATCTATCTACCTATCTGTCTATCAATCTAACTTTCTATCTCGAGACCCTCCTAAGCGTTCGTTAAATAAAACTATCGGTAGAATTGTCATAACCACCACCACGTGGCTATGACGCACTGTCTGTTAATAGATTCTCTGTCAGTCACTGAACAGCAAATGAACTCTGACCCTATCAGCGCAGTACAGCATGTCTTCTAACCAATACCATCACGTGACTATGACGTCATAACATCCCTGGGGGTATCCATCGTTCTCAGGTAGCGACTGATGTGACTGTTTGCTTGCACTTAAAGCCAAAAGCGTATTATTGTCATCGACGTACTCAATGACTTAATCGGTTTTCGCTGTACAGGAAATTGCGCCGGGGGTATAAGTTTACAAAATCTCATTACAGGCTTGTTTGCAAGTTGGTACAGTCTAGAGCAAAAAAAGGGGGGGTTCTGAATGATAGCAAACGATGGATTTTTGCAAGTTTAAGATTTTATTTCGGCAAAACTAACAATCCGATTGAAATGAAACTTTACTAGTACATTAAGTACTACCAGTTTAATACTCGGTATTTTTTTGGCTGCTATATCTTTGCAAACTTGGGCGCCACAAGCAATCAACTTTTGCTCCAGCGAGAAACCTGTTATTTTTTTATTGCTCTAGACTGTACGGTCCAATATGATTTTGAAGATTCGTCTGCTAAGAGTGACAGAGAGCGATTTATGCTTGCTTTTCGTTTGGCTCGGGCCATCGAATAAGGATTTGTCAAGTATTGCTTGTTTATTGACCACGCGCTCGGCAGTTCGAGTTCAACGATATCCTGTTTATTTTACCCAATAAAAGCAATTCAAGGGTTTCTCAGATACTATTTCCAGCTCTATAGAAGAAAGCAGCTGGATTTTTCAAAAATACAATAACGGGTATGCTTTGCTATTCCTCGTATAATATCTAACTTCGTTAGTTAGTTTGGTAGTTATGCAATCAAATAGTCAGTTATTTAGCTAGCTAGCTACTTAGCTGCTAGCTAGTTAGTCGATAACTTGTTTCTTTGTTTGACGATCGTTAGTTGGTGAATGTTGCTTATTTAAATAGTGTTTGTTCTTCAACAGTTTGTTCGTTGATTTTGGTTGTTTGTTGTTTTCCGACTGGGTCTTTGTTCATATGTCTTTGCTTGTTCGCTCCATTGCTTGTTTGAAAGGTTGTTTGTCGTTCTTCGTCTTAAGAAGCGAGTATAGTGCTATGCTAGTCGCTGTGTTTGTTTGTTCGTTAGTTTGTTCGTTTGTTTCCTTACTGCTCAAAGTTTTAGCACAATTTCTTGTTTATACCAATGAATCACCAGTCACAAAGACGCAAAAAACTGGACAAACAGGAACGAATCATTAAGCAAAATGCAATACCGAGGGAAGCCAACATAAGATCAGTCAAAGCAGATAAACAAACAAAGACGTAAGCTGATGGGCCAACAACCAGGATGATATCAAATAGCCCAACAAGAAAAGCAATCCGATCGACCGACTGAACAAACAACCAAACTAACTAGCTAAGTAACTATCTATCTAACTAACTAATCAACCTAATTAACCAACCAACTAACAAACCAACCAACAAGCAAACTAATTAACTAACCGGCTATTTAACTTGTTAGCTAACTAACTATCTAATTAATTCATTAAGCTAACTGACTAACTAACTAAGTAACTACCTACCTAGCTAACTATATAACTAACTAGTTAACTAATTAACACACCTAACTAACCAACCAACCAGCCGACTAACTAAGTAACTAAGTGACTAACTAACTATATAATAACTAACTAGTTAACTAACAAACACCTAACTAACCAGCCAACCAGCCGGTTAACTAACTAACTAGCTAATGAACTAACTATCTAACTAAGTAACTAATGAACTAACTAATGTAAATAAACATAAGCTGATGGGCCAATCACCAAGATGATGTAAAATAACCCAACAAGAAATAGATTCAGATCAACCGACTGGAACATAATTAACTAACCAATTTACTAGCTAGCTAAACTAAATATTCAACTAATTAACTAGACTAAATAGTTAATTAACCGACTGGCTAATTAAATAACTAACTATCTAACTAAGTTACTAATTAACTAACTAACAAACCTAACTAACCAACCAACCAAACTAACTAATTAACTAACTAACTAACAAAACAAACAAAACCATAAACTGATGGATCAACAACCAGGACGGTAAAGAAAAAAAATAACCCAACAAGAAATGCAATCCGATCAACCGACTCAACATATAAATAACCAATCAGACGAGCTAGTCATTTCAGTTTCTTCCAAGATTGTTTGTTTTTTACTGTCCGATTACATGGCAGTCTGAGTGATTGCCAGTGTTCCAGCCGGCCTATACTTGATTGTTTCCCTATGGTTTCGTTGGTGGTTTACTTCTGGTTGCGTTTCATTGCGTGAGGATCTTTTGGTTTTGGTACCTTCGAGTCCATTTGCTAAAGGCAACTGTAGCAGTTTGATTCGCCGATCTATTAATCTGTTATTTGACAGGTGATAACCTTGTTTGATTAATCATCCAAGTACTGATTGGCTTGTCAAACAAAAAGAGCTGGGCTTTTGATGGAATGGTTGTTTTGAAGCTATCCTTTGTTTGTTTAGTTAGCTGATTTGTTAGTTAGTTAGTTATTCAGTTAAATAGTAAGTTAGTTAGCTAATTAGCTAGCTGAATTGTTTGTTTCTTTGTTTGTTTGTTTACTTCTCTGATTCGAATACACGTTATTGCTTCTTTATTTCATCCTGTAATTAGAATTTCCATTTGGTTGTTTGTTAGCCTGAATGTTGTTTGCTTGTTTAATATTTGTTTGTTTGTTATTGCCTTTTTGTTTGTTCCTTAGTTGTTGTATTCGACTATTTGTTTGTTGCCAGATTGTTTGTTTGTCTGTTGCTTGCTTATCGTTTGTTAATTGACTTTGTTTGTTTGTTGATTAACTGCTCTTCGACTGTTTGTTGCTGTTACTGTGTTTGTTTGTTTGTCACTTTATAATGTTTGTTTGTTGTTTGATGGTTGTTTGTTCCTTTAGTTGCATGTCCCTTCTTTGTTACCATTTCCTGTTTAATTGTCGTTTGTTTGTTTGCTTGTTTGTTTGTTTCTTCAAAGAGTTGCATTCAGCAACTAGAACCGGAAAACATCACTAAAATATTCATATTTCCTTGTTTGTTTGTTCCGTATGTCGGGTGGGAACTTTATTAAAGTACCAGCGCGTGTGTTTTCCATATGGTTAGCGATTAAAGGCTTATAATACACAATAAACTTCACTTAAAACTGAAACTTCCATTACTATCCAATGCAAGCGCCCGGAACGGCCGTATACATACACTTTCAACCGCGTTTGCAGGCCAACTAACGATTCAAAATCACCGAGAATTTGAGGGTACATGACGAATTCATAGTACAATCGTCACGTAAATTTTTATTGCAATCCAGCAAAACCCGTTAAAGATATAACCCAAAGACTTGGATGGATTTGTCTCTTGCTCTACCCTTTATTATATAAGTTGACTATCACATTGCATGAGGGATGTTCCCCTGTCTCCCAGGACAAGGACGGGGAAAAAAGCCGGTCGAGGGAAAGTGGAAGTTCGCTTGATTGTCGAATGGAAAAGACTGAAATCGATCGACGATGAAATATCCAGTTGGCTGCGCATTAAAGAGTTGCAATATGGCGGGGAAAACTAATGCTGCAGTTAGTTCCCCTCCAAAACAGGCATAGTACAGCGCGTTGGCATAGACTTTATGATTTAATTTTGGCTAAACTAATGGCTCCAAATCGCTGAAAATTTGAGGTCACATGACTAATTCATAGTACAATTGCCACGTAAATTTCTATTGTTATCCAGCAAAACCCATTAAAGATATTGGCAATAAACTTGGATGCATTTATTGATATACCCTTTTGTTTGGAACAGACTGTACCAGTCAGTGTACCCACGAAGAAATATAGCTTCTTAGTGCTTAATTTATAACGTCCTTTATAGCCCGGATGACTAATGTCACTTTACGATGTGTGTGTTTATTTTTCATCATGTGAGATTGTAACCATTGTTATTTGCAGCGCTCCACTTTACGATCAATGTGCTGAATCGTCGTCTCCGGGCGTTGGATGTACACTCGACAGAGTTGTATAGCAGAGAACCTTCGATTCACTGCAACTTTGGTCCCTTGTGACTTATCGACTTCTTCACCCGGACGTACGTTTCACTCCTGGTCCGTTATTCTCTTGTTGTGTATTTTCTGTTACAAATTAATATACGAAAAAATATTGGTAGGTAGATAGATCGATAGATCGATAGATCGATAGATAGATAGATAGATAGATAGATCGATCGATAGATAGATAGATAGATCGATAGATAGATAGATAGATAGATAGATAGATAGATCGATAGATAGAAAGATAGCTACATAGAAACACAGAAACTTAGATAGATAGATAGACAGATAGATAGATAGATCGATAGATAGAAAGATAGCTACATAGAAACACAGAAACTTAGATAGATAGATAGATAGATAGATAGATAGATAGATAGATAGATAGCCTCATAGAAATATAGAGAGATAGATAGACAGATAGATCTGAACCCCCACCGCGCCAAACTTATTCGTAGCCTTAGACAACTTAACCTGGACTTCAATACCAAGACTCTTCTAACAGCACCCAAAGCCTTACCTGCAACATCAGCATTCGCCTGCGCAATCAAGAGATTTAACAGCCATTTCACGTAACCATGTACCAAACTCAAAAACCTGTAACCATCACTGCCCCCAAAGTATGTAAGTGTCATTAAAAAAAATTGCCGCACCCCCCCATATGTATCCCCAGAACCGTACACACCAGTACATCCCACCCAGAAACAGAAATACAAGCTAGCCATGGGCCAAGTGCCCGAATGCTATTGAAAAAAAAAAGATTAATAGGTTCTGAAGGTCAAAAGAACTATAAAAAGGAAACACCCCTAGCTCCTTTCTTATTCATCCTTTCCTTTTTAAAGCATTAATCTAAATATGCAAAATAACGGGGAAAAATATGATAAGATGTCAATTTCATGTCAAATGCACGCACGAGATTTCGTTTGCCTGCACGGAGCCTGTATATCTGCATCTTCTTATCTCATGCGCATTACCAAACGGCGAAAAGTACATCAAATTTAATTGGCAAAACTACCAATTGGAACAAACTTCTAGTTAATGTTTTAAATTAACATGTCAATATAGTTGATTGTTTTACCAACAAAACAATCTGTAAATAAACGAAAGGAAGCTACAGCAGGGGACTACAATCTATGAAACTAGAATTATTTGTAAAGCAGGTAAGTTTTACTATAATCAGCAAGTTAACCTACACACCATAAAAATTAAAACTATTAATAATATACTGTAACACGATCCTGCTAATCTATACTCTAATCATATCTATCAACTATCGTATTGCTATAATGCTGTTAATACTAAACATTACTGCAATATCATACATCTAATCTAATTAACAATTCGTTAATCATAATGCTAATAACAAATATACTACAATGGCATTCTGCTGATCTATCAACTGTAATATTGGTATTTCACACAAAGTGGATGAGATTAACTTTCCATTCGTTTATTTGAAATTCGTGATGAGAGGGAATAAGAACGCGATCCCTGCGGGAAACTCATGTTTCTAAAAAAAGGAAAAAAATCCATGTTAAGTACACTCTTTGCTGTCGAGAACAGAGATACAAGGAAGAGCTTTAATTTGGTAAAAGTGGAGAGATAAACGGATGCCTACAGCTTGTTTTCAAGTATACAACAGTTTCAGTTCTCAGGGCTTCTTGGCATTGGCAGCAGCAGCTGTTTTCGACTTGGCCCATTCTCTGAACATGGTGATACCTGCTTCGTTGCATTCGACATAGTAAGGTAACTCTTGCTTGAGTGTCTCGGCCCAGCGGTGGATGTTGCTGTAGGCCTTGTAGCTGTACTCGACGCCTTCCAGATGAGTCACCGAGGCCAGCAGGGCGAAATCGGCTATGGTTAGTTGATCGCCCGCTGCGTAGCGTGTCCCTTCCAGGAACTGGTCCAAATACTCGAGACTCTGCTTCAAGGCATTGGCTTTCTGGGCATCTCCCGATGACCCGTTGAACAATATCGGTTGCTATGGAAACCACAATAGGATCTTCATTATATTCACTAATCAATAAAACTTGTTAGATTCTACATTTACTAAGATTGTCTTGTATGTTGAAAAATATAAAGTTGAGAAAAAAACGACTTACAAAGTAATCGATCATGGCTTTGTAGAGCGTGCCGATATCAAAGTAGAGCATGCGATCGACTAGGGCTCGTTTCTCGGGATCTGCTGGATACAAGCGGTCATCCTTGCCGTATTTGCCCACTAAATAGGCCATTATGGCTCGGCTGTGAGGAAAAAGCAGAAAGGAAACACGTGACAGATTTTATTCAGTAGACTTTTGCTGAAACTACCATTATTTCAACCAATAATAACTTGCAAGGTGTATATTTCTTAAATTGTACAATTATATTTAAATATCTTAATAGTTATTATTGAACTTATTGTAGGAATCAAAAGGTGAAACAAGAGGAATTTGACGTTACTAAAAAATTGTGAAAACCGGAGTTGAAATGTCAGAAATATACGATTGAACAAAGTCTTATTCTTACGGATAATTTTGTAGTTCAATAGGTGACCGCATGGTGGCGCTACGATCGCATTTGCTTGTCTATCTATCTATCTATTTATCTATATATCTATCATTTTATTTATCTGTTTGTCTATATGTCTATCTATCTAGCTATCCAAAAACTGCCCATAAAAAATTTTATTCTGTCTTCACGTGAAACTTTCATTTCACTCAACTTCGAAGGGAAAATGCCCAGATCGGTTACAGGCTGGCCACTGCATAGCCCTAGGACAACAGCCAAGCCAGGGGCCAGGGCCCCATTACCCTTTGGCCCTATTACCGAACTAGGCGACTGTTGATAGAGGCGCGAGTCAATACACTATTAAGATGTCTACAGTCCAAACAAACATCGCTTGTTAGTAGGCGTTGTCCACACTATCGCCATCTATTGACAGCGTCTAGCAACCAATAAATATATCATATTTTACCACACAACTATACAGTAATATAGAATATGAAAATATTTCGTGACATGATTTAAAATAACCTTTCTTGCGCCTGATTACTAGGTACCTGGCTAATTTGTAAAGATAATAACCTCATATTAAAGAAAAACATTAGGGGTAAAAAGCAAATAACGATACTGGTACAAGGAAAACCTTATGTCATGAGATTTGAAGCTGCTGATCATGCAGACGAAATATAGCTTGGCAAATTCGAATTCCGGACATTTCAAGAACATGGCCATCTATCGGAAGCGTTGATAAACAGTAATCGTTCCACACGATATTACAAAAGA
The DNA here is from genome assembly GCA_022114935.1 of Leptestheria dahalacensis. Classification (NCBI taxonomy): domain Eukaryota; kingdom Metazoa; phylum Arthropoda; class Branchiopoda; order Diplostraca; family Leptestheriidae; genus Leptestheria; species Leptestheria dahalacensis. Next base: position 92,718 of record JAIQCU010000032.1, on the reverse strand, counting down.
AAACGATAAACAGACAGTCGTATGGGTACAAAGAGACCCTTAAATAGATATAAGCCAATGATGCAGCTAATCCCTAGCTAAACAGTTCGGACATATGTGGACATTTTAAGAACAACGCCATCTGTCGGTAGCGTCGGTAACTTAAAATCTCTCCCTACGAAGTAATACAAGATGAGTCGTATGAGTACAAGGAGAAGTTAAAATCACAAGTCAGTGATGCAGCTGATCCATACCTTGACGATCCTGACAGATTTTGTCACTCTCAACGGCAGCGCCATCTACTGATAGCGTCGATGAACAGAAATCTCTTCCTACGATGAACATGCGAGGAAACGGTAACCTTTCTCGTCTTTTGGCTAATTTGTTATCTCCGTTTACCGAACTTATGTGCAGAGGGCCGTTGACTGAAATCGGGTGTGTCTGACGTGTGTGACGTTGTTTACAAACACAACCTTGAAACGTGACGAGTTTAATCGGTCGTCATCTTGCGTTGTACCCGTAAACAAACCCAGCTACTTCTTGTTTTCTAAAACCATTCTTTGCTGTCGCTAAGGCCATGCATATGTAGACCTGTTTTGGTACGAATACCACGTGAAAGGATTATACGGGCAAAGCGTGACAGCCCTTTGTTATGGACTTGTTTATACCGTCTCCCGGACATTTCCTTAAACCCGGGAGGTGCTCGAGGAAAATCAGCGCGTCGTTACATCACCCGCCATATCATTATGTATGGTATTATAACACGGCCTCAAGAAAGGCTTAGTAACCGCAATAACCATCAGCAGAGTTATAATCTTACCTTCCAAATGCAAAAACCATCAGCTGAACGACCTACTGCTTACCATCCACCTGATGGAATTGGGCAAATATCAGCAGTTCCAGCAGTTCCTGCCTCCATATGGGCAACCAGACTGGAACCAACCAAAGTTGCTTGAACTGCTGGAAGACCTGCTGATTTTCTGCACTCGGTTAACTAAAAATATGTTGAAAAACGCTCTGAAATTTGTCGTATGCTATCGAATACATTGTCGAATTCATATGATAACATGTCAGCTGTAGTCCTGTCAATGACAGTGATAACAGCCTGTGATAAGATCGCGGTAATCACACCGGGCTCGACCTGGCTTGAGTAATTACCCTGTGGTTACTCATTGACAGGTCAAGATTCACATCTTTCTCAACAACGACACTGAAACCAGGAATATTCCAATGGAGAAAAGTATTTCTGAAATGATGGATGTAATCCAGGTACTAATCTTGCAAAACGATCCTGTCTTTGGGTGGCTTTCTTTCTTCATAAATCATATAGACATAATTTTTAAAAGTAATTATGAAGGTAATATAATAAATAATTTAGAATCCAATAACATAAAACCTGTATGTATTCTTTTAGATTCCGCTTTGCAGCATTGCGGTCCTCTAATCCGAAAAGAAATGCCGTATTATAAGGCTATAAGTGTTGCCAGGGATTGGCTTTCTAGGGCGGCACATATGAATTCAGCTCAGGTTGCAGAGCCCATATGTGTTACCTTGCCCGCAGCGTGAGTACTACGCATGAGGAACTCGTATAGATATATACGGCAGGGGGCGAAAGACCAAAAACCTCGTGAAATGCTGTCCAGCCGCATTCCATATCTTATGGACACTGACACAAATAGCCCTGAGCAAATGATCGTATAGGTCGTCTCCTTCAAATTCAAACCACGTCTCTTTTAGTCATTCGATTAAAATGATATGATGTTATCAGGGGAGACTGCTTACTACGTACGCATGTTTAGTACTTCAGCTTAATTTTAACCATTAAAATGTTCCATCTATTTCCCATTTAATTAATGGAAATTGCAAAATGTCAACACTGTTATAATTTTAATACATAACATTAAGGTCGGTTAATTACGTCAAGCCTGTAAGCTGAGAAGGATTTATGTTTCGGATGATTATTATAAAACGTTCTTTTAGGAACATGGATAAATTATATAGATAGCTTGGTTAGAAGGTATACAGTTAGATTGATCGATTGATTGATGGATGCATGGGTGGATGGTATGGATGGATGGATGGACGGACGGATGGATGAATAAATAGATAAATAGACATATAGATAGATCCAGATAGCTAGCTAGATAGACAGATAGATCGATAGATAGATAGATAGATAGATAGATAGATAGATAGACAGATAGATAGATAGATAGATAGATAGATAGATAGATAGATAGACAGATTGATAGACAGGTAAGTAGATAGATAGATAGATAGATAGATAGATAGATAAATAGAAAATAGATAAGTAGACAGATAGATCGATCGATCGATCGATAGATAGATAGATAGATAGATAGATAGATAGACAGATAGATAGATAAACGCAGATAATCATTAGCTCAAAACGCGATTATTTCATTATATAATTTCTAAACAGTTACTTATAGTTAATTTAATCAATGTCTGTTAATTTAAAACATAACTTTATAACAATACTCGTTAGCCACATAACACGTTTAACTGACAGTTCATCGATAACTATGCAATAATCGCACACTAACCAGACTTTGTAATAACTTATCAATGCGACTTGAACAACAACTGATACCACGCCATCTAATACCATGTAACTTCTCAATCAACTACCCAGAAAGCAATTGATGAAATCACTTTTGAAATTCAGTCTTCCTCCATCCCACTCATATTAAATTTAAAAAGGGAGAGCTAAAAATAGAACTGGGCGTTATACACATAATCCAAAAACAACAAAGGAACAACACGTCGCCTTCATTAATCCTCTCCACACGAGTATCTTTTTCGGCGTCTGGAAAGCTCTTCATCTTTGACAGATGTCTTGTGTGAGGTAGTGGCTGCTTTCTGTTTTCATAATCAACCGCTTTATAATAGAAACTCCACTAACCGCGACGGCTCTGTGGAAAAGTTAGACGGGCACGTAATAGCGGCCGTCGTTCTAATAACAATGCGCAGGCTAACCCAAATAACAGCCTTTCCAACGGGGAACAATACAACAGCTTTGGTAAAGGTACGGGCAGTGCCCAGTTATTTGTCAGACCGTTTCGACTGGCCTCATTATGCGCAAAAGTGTTCACACCCACACCATATTGACAAAACCACAGAGATAACAAATCTCGCCGGCTACCGACCTTCTATTAAATCGACCCTTCCAATGTCTTCCTTGCTTTTCGTTGAAGCACTGATCTCTTTGGAAACCTTAAGATACATCTTCATTGGATACATATCTTTTCAAGTTCTACAGGGATAAGTAACAGGATTGATTCGTGATCAAGTTAACGACGTTATAGTTATGTGATAATTTTATTAAGATATAAGTATATAATGTCGATCTTTGCTTTCGTGTTGTCGCTCAATATGGCTATATTACGACTGTTGAGTCACTATTACGTAAGTAGTTGTAGGTTCTATGATATCATACTCTCACCGTACTACGTTCGATAACATTTCATTATCCAGATTGCGTATTTGTATTATAAACTATGAATGTGTACATCTTCAATGTTCTTCTAATTGAATTAATTCTACAGTAGCTTTTTTATCAAGATAATATTAAGTACCTTCGTCAGTCAATTAGACATGTAAATATCATGACATTAACAGGTTTCAATCATATTCTAATTAGTTTTTCTAATAATGAATGATAGTAATCAAGGTTGGCGAAAAAACAAAACGGTGTGCCTTGCATGTAAATAAACTGACAGTTGCTATGGTAACCGTGTTTACCTTTCCCATAAGATGAAGCCATTGTCATTAATGGTGGGCACCGTATGCTGCGGGTTCATCTGCCAATTAACAAAAAATCCATAAAGATAACGAACTTATCAATGCGTTGACTAATTAAGGTTAAGTAAGCATCTGTTAATTAACTGACTTGACTTACTTGAGTGGTAGTTTTGTTTAGTAGCAGAGTTAAAGAAAGTTCAAAGTTGTAAACGAATAGATACCTTAACAAACCATGGCTGTTTGTGTTCGGCTTTATTGTACATGTCGATCTTGCGCATGTCGACGTCAATGCCGAGCTGTTTGACGCACATCAGGACGGCCCTGCACGGCGGTGAAGCTGGCATGTAAATGAATTCCAGTCCTGTCCAGCCCATCTTTTCGGTTTCAAAATACGCCTCCTATTTAACAGATATGACAATCACTTTAACAATAGGCAATTGTTCAAAAGGTCGACTGATTTTTAATCGGTTGAATAAGAGATCTATATTTTACAATAATGAAAGTAGACCAACTTGTAAAGTCTCATCCTAGTTTTTGCGTACAATTTGTCGTAGAATTTCGTAGCATTTTACTATTTCTCTCTAGATTTCCCTTAGTTTTACATAGGGTTTTCCTACATGTAGTCCTAGACTTTTCATGATATTTTCCTAGATTTTCTCCTAAATTATTAGTATATTCTTTCTGTATTTCGCCTAGATTTTTTCAAATTATTCTTTGAACTCCTATTTTTCTATTTAAAAAAAAATTCCTAGATTTTCTCTAGTTATTTTCCTGGATGTTTCCTATAGTTTCCGCCTAGATTATTCCCAGCTGTTTCTCTAGATTATCCCAGGTTTTCCCTAGTTTTTTCCTGGAACTTCTAATTTTTATATATTTATCCTAGATTTATCCTAGATTTATCCTAGATTCATCATTTATCCTAGGATAAATCTAACCTTTTTCATCCTAGATTTATCCTAGATTTATCCTAGGTTTATCCTAGATTTATCCTAGATTCATCCTAGATTCATCCTAGATTTATCCTAGATTCATCCTAGATTCATCCTAGATTTATCCTAGATTCATCCTAGATTCATCCTAGATTTATCCTAGACTTTTCTCGAATGTATCCTAGATTTTTTTTCCTGAAACTTCTAATTTTTATATATTTATCCTAGATTTATCCTAGATTTATCCTAGATTTATCCTAGGTTTATCCTAGATTTATCCTAGATTCATCCTAGATTCATCCTAGATTTATCCTAGATTCATCCTAGATTCATCCTAGATTTATCCTAGACTTTTCTCGAATGTATCCTAGATTTTTTTTCTCGATGTCTACTAAATTTATCTTAATTTTTGTACATGTTATTCATAAATTCCTCCTAGATTTTCTCTTGATTTCTTTAAACTTTTCAAGGTTTTCCTGTATCTTTCTTTAAAAAGCAGCAAAGATGATGGCGATACAATGCAATCCCATAGTTTTTTTTAATATCGATTTTTTAATTAAAGTTTGTGTTATTTTACTGCAAGGCGTACAGTACATGAGAAAAATAATGACTTATGAGCAGTGGAGACAGAGGCGGGGCGCGCTCTTGTTGAGGAAGATGGAAAAATGTGTCGGGACACGGGGCAAAGTTGTGTTGTTGTATCTCTCCAGATAGATTGTGTTGTGCACTCCACCCCGAGCCATGGGCTTTGCCTTTGCCAACTATATGACCATATAAAGGCATCGATGTCGATAAAGAATGTGGCGACTTCGCAGCAGAAAACACCTCTCCCCGCCTATTTCGTGCTAATCGAAAATCGTCAACAGCCAAGGCCGTTGGTATCTCTTACAGTCATCCCGATACTCGTATTACACGTCGACGGGCGACGACAAAAACCAATATTTATCATGTCCGCCATACGAATGGAAGAGACAATAGACAGAGACGACGACAGTGCACAAAAAGCACGAGAAACCTTTGTTATTTGCGGCCGGTTTAACCATAAGGGAAAAAGTGACGACATGGCCGTGATTCGGAATTTATTTCGATCGACCATAAAGCCTGTCTCTTTAAAAAACGACATCATCAGTTTGAAAGCTTATTGACCAAATTCAGATAACACTGTTGTGATGTTGTAACGATAGTTAGTGTACGTAGTAGATTTTACTGAAGGTTGATGTCCTAAACACGGTATTATCGACATGATAGTTTTGACAAGGCCAATGTCAGATGGTATTGTCATGATACTGTCATGATGGTGGGATATGCCAAAAAGCACGAAGAAGTATCAATATGGAATCCTTGTAGAGGTCAACTATAAGACGACATTAAACTGATAGTGTAAGATAGCAGTTATGTATCAGAATGTACTCAATGGTGAATTATAGTTTACATATCATTGCAACTTGTAACGAGTCGCAGTCAGATGTTGTTATGGTCCTATTTGATATGATATAGTTGATATGAGTATCGTCTACAGAATCTCTATCTGTACCATATCCATAGCATCATCCATAGTGAGTATCATGATGATAGTAGTCTATTGCAGTTTTCACTAGATGTTGGTGTGCAATAAACATGGTAATATACCGGTACAAGTTCTAATAGGCCAACGTGAAATGATATTGTTTGTATTTGCTACAGCATCATGACGAACTACGATATGATCATTTCAGTATGAGTACAACGTCCATTATGTAAAGAAAATAACAGAGGTTACAAGTAAGCGATGAAACCAGTAATATTACATCACGAAATATGCATAGTTAGTTTGATAATGTACCTAATGGCTCTTTCGATATTAGTAAGTAGCCGAGTCAGTAGCCAGTGTTTAAATTCAGACTTACTCGACTCAATAATCTTCGTTTTGTTTCCTTTTTTCTCATTGGTACGTTTTTTTTTCAAGCTGGTGATAATTCAGTATGACTCAACACATGGTTAATCCCTTGTTCCTACTAGTACGTTTTCTTTACAAGCAAAGAGAATGCAGTATGAATCAACACATGGTTAATCACTTTTTCCCTATTGGTGCCTTATTTTTCAGCGAACGAGAATTCAGTATGACTCAACACAAGGTTAACCACTTGTCCCTACTGGTACGTTATTTTCCCTGCCAACGAGAATTCAGTTATGACTCAACACATGGTTAATCACTTGTTCCTACTCTACCAACGAGAATTCAGTTATGACTCAACACATGGTTAATCACTCGTTCCTATGGGTAGGTTTTTTTAAACCAACAAAAATTCAGTATAATTCAACAGATGGTTCACATGTTCGCACAAGTACGTTTTCTTTACAGCCAAAGATAATTCAGTATCATTCAACACATATTCAGTCACTTTCTCCTATCGGTACGTTATTTTTCCAACCAACGTTAATTCAGTATGTCTCAACACATGGTTAATCACTTTGGCTGCGTGCCCATGACTGTTAAACGAGTCTGTAATTTGGGAAGCGCCGTATGGTTTTCTTCGGTTTCTTCATGACAGGCTAAGAAATTCGGCAAGAAACTGATTATGACGAAGTCTATCGCTTCAAGCTGTCGAAGCGGTTACATAAAACAGGACGTGACGTTTGGCAGCCAATCGTTGATTCACCACATTACGCCCTGTCTTATCAACCCTCCATCGGCGTTTAGATAACAGCCTCTGCTGGATCAACTAATCTTTTATTTATTATTTCGGCAGTTTAGCTTCACAAATTGTTCTCCGTCATTTTCAAATAAACTTAATGACGAGACTGGATATGAATAATTCAAAAGCAATCAAATCTTATCCGTCAAATCAATAGATGAGATAAATGTAAGCAATATTCAATATCCTATTTCAATAAGTTATTTATTAAGTTACATCAGTGTGAAAACTGAAATTTGCACAAAAATACTATATACCATGTGAAAAAGGGAAAGAGCACGAGGGATATAGGACTATGGTGTGATGTTAACGATTACATTCCACTCTTTCTCGCATTATCTCGCACCATATTTGGTTGAAATCGTCATCATCCCGTGCGGGATACGAATAATTTCCCGGTACAAAAAATTACAAAAAAATCCTTTTTTGTCTTAATCCAGCAGAGAGATTATTAAAATGATATGTTAAACTATAAAAGTATAAGAATAACAGTCGGTGTGTAAACCCGGAACTGGCGTCCAACAGACTCACTTGAGAATTTCCCATTTCGTTTTCACCGCTGCCTTTTCTTTAAAACCCAAATATGCCTGCAGCATGCAAAGGCAGTATTTCATCATTTTAAATTTTAAATTTTAAGTAGAGACAATCCCCTATTTGTGTAATAAGAGTTTGGTACGTGACGGGTTTTACTTACGTGACAGTTGGGAAATGAAGAATGCCGCCAATGCGAGGATATGTAATCACGAGAAGCGGTGCTAAGGACCACAGATAGTCAACTGAAACGAAGATTCGATGCAGCATGGCTTTTTGTACCAGCTCTCTCTCCCTCTCTCTCTCCGACTGGAAATGTCCAAGCCTGTTGCATGCCACACCTTCGGGCTATGAATCGCTTCTTAAAGCCTTTTTCTTTCGGAAAAAAAAGCGTTGTCCTTCAGAAGAGATGATTTTGGATGTTTCAACAGCACAGCGACACGTTTTACTTTATTTTATATGGGAGACTTTGTGTAATTGTCAACTGGTGGAGCAGTATAGTTCGTTTGTGGGTTTATCTGGAAGAATACGTGTAATTCTCTATCCTATCTATCTATCTATCTATCTATCTATCTATCTATCTATCTATCTATCTATCTATCTATCTATCTATCTATCTACCTATCTATCTATCTATCTATCTAACTATCTACCTATCTATCTATTTATCTACCTACCTACCTATCTATCTATCTATCTATCTAACTATCTACCTATCTATCTATGTATCTATCTATCTATCCCCCATCAATCCATTTACCTATCTAACTATCTGTCTGTCCCTCTGTCTAAGTACCTTTTTATCAATCAACCTAGCTGTTTATCTATTTACCTATCTATCTATCTTTCGAACAATCCATCCATCTGTACTGTCTGTTTTCTCTTTATCTATCAACCTACTGTTCTACTAGTCTATCTACCTATCTACCTATTTTATCTATCTAACCTACATATCTATCTCTCTCTCTCTCTCTCTCTCTCTCTCTCTCTCTCTATCTATCTTTCCATCTACCTATCTATATAACTATCGATCAATCAATCAATCTAGCTTTTTATCTATATATCTACCTATCTATCTATCTATCCACCTAACTGTTTATCCGCCCATCTATCCATCCACCCGTCCATCCAACCATCTTCTTAACCCATTCATAGATATCTGCCTCGAGTTACTAGAATATTAAGACGTCTATAACTCTTCAATCAGTTATAGAAGCGGTCCAAAGGCTGAGTTGAAAACCTCCACTAATTGTAAATTAAGAAACCACTGATATAATCGATAAGAGGAAGAAAAAGAAGGAAGGGTCGAATATATTAAAAGGAGAGGAGGACCGGAGAAAAGAGCCCTGCTGCCTGGCGGTCATAAATCTCGACCGCCCTTAAGCGCTGAATAATGGTTGCATCACTGTTCGCATAATACGCTATATGCAGCCATATTCATGAGGGATTTCTTCACCACTTTGTCTCGGGTAGTTTCAACATGCCGGCAAAACTTTATTTAAAACAGCCTTGTAGTAAAAACACCGATTTACGTGTACTTATGATCAATATATTTAGGTATTATATTGTTAAATTATGTAAAGTACCTGTCATGATGTAGATGTTCCTCTTGACGATTATTTCTTTATTATATTTACTTATACATTTTTATTTGTGTTATATGACCAGTTATAATTATAATATTATATCCGTAATGTATAAACTAAGACTTGAGTCTTGTACGGTTTTATATTTCAAGGAGCCCAATGTATTGCGTCATAATTTACATGTTCCTCTTGATGATTTATTTTTTACTGTTATGTCTATTTTATTCTCTTTTGTTTATTCTATATTTGTTTGTTTTGTGTTTTTCCCCACAGCGGATTCACCAAACTGCTAAGTCATACACAATGACGTCAGATGCTAAATCAGCTGCTGCACTCGTCGCGGTTCACATGCTTCAAGTATTGCCGGGCAATCCTAACTTGTCGACACGAGAAAAAGAAACATAAAAGAAAAACTCAACTATAACGCAAATTTACTGATAATATACACAGTGAACTTTGACCCGTAGCACGTGTAATGGCTCAGATTTCACAAATTGACTTGCTGGCTACTTAGTTAGCTAGCTAGTCAGTATCTGTCTGACTAACTGCATGTCTGCCTGCTATCTATCTATCTATCTATCTATCTATCTATCTATCTAACTATCTATCTATCTATCCGTCTATCTGTCTATCTGTCTATCCATCCATCTGTCTATCTATCTGTCTATCTATCTATCTACCTATCTATCTGTCCATCTGTCTGTCCATCTGTCCGTCTATTTTTCTGTCTATGTATCTCTCGACCTTTTTGTCTATCAGTCTAGTTAGGTAAGTTAGGTTGAACCAGTAAGTTTCTACTGAAGACGCCATTTTGGGTTGAAAAAAAAGATTGATCTTGTCCTTTATTACCGCTTTAATTTTTTTCTTTTTTAATACTTTTTTTTATTATTCTAGACTCGGTGGTGAGAGCAATTCAAACACGTCACTTCCTTGATGGAGCTCTTTATCAAACTTGCACATTCGTGCAGTCTCGGCGGTTTGGCGAATACTCGCCATTTCGTCACGATCAAAGTTTTCTTTTTCTTGCTGCGCCGCTGCAAATTGGGTCCGGAAAGAAAGTCCAGCTCGGGCTTTTATGCGAAAAGGGCGAAAATAAAGCTGCTTATTGACACGGTCTAAGAATTCGTATTTGAAGCGAGTTTATATGTTTCTTTAACATGACTTTCCATTAAGAGTATTCGTGAATGTAGAATGCTTGATTTGAAGGCAATTAAACTTTATGCAACTTGGAAGTTTCAGCCATCTTTAATTATATTTATAATTTTATATGTAATACATGTATATATAATTTAAGATTATGTAATTGCATAGCATAGTACAATTAAGAACAAAACCCAATTGTTTTACAACGTGTCCCCTGGCTTCATCGCTGCTCGTTAATTTTGAAGTTGATTTAAATTTATCAGTATGGTTTCGATATCCGGTCTATAATAAATAGAACTAAAGCATTTAAAGTTAAAACAAATGTCACTTTTAAAGTGAAAATGTTTGCTTAATTAAACTACTAGGAATACTAAAAAAATAATTCAAACTGAAATAATATGAATCAATAAAACTGGCAACGCTGTTCCAAGTTGAATGAAAAGAAAACAAAGTTTGATGTTTACAATCAAAGAAAAGAAAGGACACGCGCAAGGGCCCCCTCGAGATCCAACATTCGCCTTACGATGTCGAAGAGGAATTGTACAAAATGAGCACGGACACGGCTGTTTTACGAAATTGCACCATCTGCACCAAACACTCCAATCCCAGAAGTGTCGATAGCCTCGACCTTGGTCTGTATTGACGTGCTTTTATTTTCATTCTTGTCATCTCAACAGCAACTGAAATAAAACCTGGTTAATGTAGGTCCCAGCAATAGCGCGTCGTTTGAATGTCGGGACTCGGTCTTTCCTACCATCCTTCTCGACAGCCTCAACTTTTTCAGGAAGTATGACATTCTCTGTGACGTCACGCTCGTGGCCGGCACGGAACTTCCGGAAATCTCGGCTCACCGTGCGGTTTTAGCTGCTGTTTCACCCTATTTCAAGTACGGAATTCGCGCTAACAGAAACCGTTCAGCGTGTCATGTTGAATGATCAATCAACCATCTGCAGGGCAATGTTCGGGAGCGGTTTACGAGAAAGCGGAGAATCGAGAGTAACGCTGTACGACTTTGACGCGGGTATTTTAGAGAAGGTCGTAGGTTTCATCTATACTGCAGAAATTAAGGTAATTTTGATCCACTGTGTAAAATGCTACTTAAACAGTATTATCGAGGTTTTAATTCCCGGGCAGATTACCGACGCGGATATTGGGAGCTTGCTGGCCGCCGCCGACTTCCTGCAGATCAGTTCTTTACAGAATCTTTGCTGTCAGTTTCTCTGCCAAAATATCAGCTCGTCCAACTGTGTCGGGATCTACCTGAGTGCCAAAGCGAGGAACTGTGAGGAACTCGCCCACTTTGCCAAACGCTACGCTCTGGAGCACTTCCGTTACCTCGTCGCGGAGGAGGAGTTCGTGCAGCTGCCGTTTGCCGAGCTCAAGTCCATTCTCGAGTCGCCGTTGCTGAATAGCTCGGGAGAAGGAGAACTGTTGGAGGTTATATTATATCAAATATTTAAATTATTTACTAAAAATTTTAAATTAAAAAATAAAAAAAATATTATTATGAAATTTAAATTACTGCCATCATATTTGTAATAAATTTGATATTTGTATCTCTTATATTATTTATATTTTAAATTATATCTATTACATTGTACTATTATTCTATTTTAATAGTATATTATATAAATTTTACGTTATTATAATTTAATTTTCTTTAATATCTGTGTCTTATTTAGTTTTATCCATCATTTAAGTTAATTGCAATTTTTAAGTTTAATTTCCATCAAGTTTTAAGTTATTCAGGCAGTCAAACGCTGGGTGGAAGCCAACCCGACGGAGCGACTTCAGCACCTTTCAACGCTGATGACTCTCATAGACATTTGGCAAGTTCCCGCTGAAAAGTTGCTGGATTTCGTCAATTCGGACATTCTGCGCCGCAGTTTGAAGGAGTTTGTCGCGTTTCCTGAAGCCAGCTGCTCTTCCGACACCTTGTCGACATTCGCCGTCCTGGGAGGCGATTTGAAACTTGCCGTCGAAAGGATCTTGTCTCAGAGATGTGATAGCCCCGGTTCCAAACCGCAGCAGTGCCATACGTACCTGCACGGGAAAAGGACCCGGCATTCCTATGAACAGGAGGTTGTTAACCATCAAGCTTTTTGGTTGTTATAGTCATATTAGATGTTAATTTTTTTCCTATTATCTTATTATCTTATTATTATTATATTATTGTGTTAGATATTATTATGTAGTAGGTATTTGATTTTAGTTAATTATATATTGGCATGCGGTTCCCGTAAGTTATTGTTGTTAAGGGATATCTGTTTTTCTGCCTGTTTAGACACACATCTCATCATCTATCTATTGGACTATTTCTTCAACCTACCTATCCTATCTATCTATATTTATCTACCAATTCACCAAACTATCTTTCTATGTATCTAAATAATGTGTCGAATTGGTTGCCTATCTGTTTACCTATAACTAACTAAGGGTCTGTATACCTATTCACCCACCCGTCATTTGTTTGAACATTCGGCTGTACCTTCAATCATCTAGATAGATTAAAATAATATACATAAGCAGACAGATAGACAAACTGGAAGATAGATACAGATAGATAGATAGATGTAGATAAATAGACAGTATCATCTACCAACCCATCTATCCAACCTATCGTTTTACTCGCCTATTTATTCATCTATCTTTCCGTTTATATATCTATTCAGTTAATCTAACATCTATCTAATTGCTTATCTATATACATGACTGATTTCTATGTACCTATGTCTGTGTACCTATTCATCCATGTGTCATTTGCCCGAATATTCAGTTATTCAACTATTCGTTTATTTGTGTATCTATCAGTCTATACTAAGTCTACCTATCCGTCCGTCAAATCCAACTATGCCTATTCATGCATCAGTCTACCTACCAATCTAGTTAACCTATCTATGTCTTTCCAACAATCTATCCAAGTGTATGTATGTTTTTTCATCCGTCTATCTGCCCATCCATCTAATAACGTGTCTCTTTTATTAACTAACCCTCCGTAATTACCTATGTAAATGATCAATCATGTCTATCATTATCAATTGATTGATCTGTCTACCTATCTATTTGATTAACTAAGTCACGTGTATCTACCTATCTATCTGCCAGTCTAGCTATTTATCCATCTATCTATTTAGACTGCTATCTATTCATCTGTATATATTCTATCTGTCTACCTATCTATCTCTTTAACTAACCCACCTGTAACTAACTATGCATCTGTCCATCTGTCCACTATCTGTCCATACAACTATTTATTCATCTGTCTGTCTGTTTACCTGTCTACCTATTTGTCTGTGTGGTCAACCTATCTGTAATTACCTATGTAACTATCAATCCATCTATTTACATAACTATCCAACTACTTGCATTTATCTCTCTATCTACTTATCTATCCAACTATCTATTCATCTGTCTATTCGTTTGACTGTCTACCTATCTATCTGTGTGATTAACTAACCCATATGAATCAACCCATCTGACTGTCCGTGTGTCTGTTTGACTGCTCATTTCTCTCTATCTACCCCTCTGTCTATCTGTCTGTATAGACCTATACGTTATCTTCGACAACTGCGAACCACGCGACTCGAAATGCGATGGACTTGATTAGAATTAGAGTATATTGTAATATCGAGATAGGAAATAACTTGTCATCTTGTTAGGTGATTATAGCGATTGGGGGCGAATCAGGCAACCTTGTTCTCAGCTCAATGGAATGCTTCACAATGGGGTTTGATGGGTGGCGCTGCTCCATACCCAAAGCCGTGGCTCTTTCAGGTAAAAACCCACGTAAAACTTGCGAAATCTTTAAATTAATCAAGAAATATTCTTTAATATGGACATACCTTTATAAAAAAAGGTATTAACTTAACTTAAAAGTTAGAGATATGAATATTTACGGTTGATAAATGTGAAATTATATGTGTCGTGAGTTTTCACAGGAATTCCGGAACCCACTCAGGTGATGCCCACTATGGCCCTTCAGCGTTCGTTTCCGGCTGTTGCCAGTTACGACTATGGTATCTTCGTCATAGGTATGATTGAATTCTCAATACTCAGTATCACATTACTGTTACTTTGAAATTACTATTCGTATTATAGTAAATTTATTCTATTTTCTATTAATCTTGGCTTATTATTATTATTTTTTTAATTATCGTTATAAGCACAATTTAATTTATAGATATGAATAAAGTAACTATTTTTAAATTGCATTTTTAGAGTTTCGTAGTAAATTTGAATGGGCTTTGCATTGTTATAAAGTCGATGCGTTCCAAGAAGCATTTCTAATTCAAATTTCTGATGTCATCGACTGGTATCATCACTGATTTTGAGAAAATATTGATAATACTGATTTTTTTATATGTATTGCAAGTTACTCGTTCTGTTTGTAAGGTGGCTTGACCCAGGGGACGAATAGTGCGGCGTGCGAGCATTACAGCGTCCCGGCTAATGAATGGTTTCCCATATCGGCTTTACCGGTGGCGGCGCACGGCAGCGGGTCAGCCATGTCCAATCGTAAGTTATGCGTCTCTGGGGGACGTGGCGAAAACGGCGTTGAGAGAAGGATCTGGGTAAACCATATGTCAATCAAATATCAGTTTAATACTTACTATAAATCATTTTACTATGTATTATTTTGGTCTTGAATGTTTCATTTTAATTGTTACGTAGATTCTTCTAGTATTATATTTCATTTTTAATTCCATTCGTTTCTGTTAGTTTGATTGTAGAATTAGTATCGACGTTCGATTTACCAAAGTAAAAATACGAAATGGTTCTTTTCCCCCCTGGTATAAAAGGTATTTGAAGAACGGACCAACACATGGGAAGCCCTTCCGTCGATGTTGAATCACCGCGCCCATCACGGAGTGGCCTCTTTCAATGGACTCCTGTACGCTGCCGGCGGTATCGGCGGTACCAGCGCGGAGAGCGAAGATTACCTCTGCAGTGTCGAGTGTTACGACGCATCGTTGCAGCGGTGGATCCCCGTGGCACCCATGCAGGAGGCCAGAGCCTATTTCGGCCTGGTTTCACTGGGACCTCATCTCTATGCTGTCGGAGGATATAACGGCACCTCCTGGCTCAGGTCGATGGAAAGGTGATTTCAATAACCCAGTGCATTGATAAACGACTCGACTTTAATGTAATTGTGATACATACTATTTACTATGTTATATTTACAGTAAATTATTATGTAATTTTATTTACGCTTTTAGAATTCTACTATTTCTTCGATGGCGTGAAACGGTACCCTGTTATGGCCTCTATCATTGCATCCGTTTATTTTATAGGTACGATTCATTGACGAATCAATGGACCCTGCTCACCCCGATGTCGCTGGCACGCAGCGCGTTTGGGACGACCGTTTGCAACGGCAGGATCTACGTGATGGGCGGGAACGATGGGATCCATTTACTGAATTCGGTGGAGAAATTCAACCCGCGCACTAACAGGTGGCACTGTGCTCAATCCATGCAAGTGCGGCGCCTGGGACTCGGAGCCGCTACTGTGAAGATACCATTGAAAATGGAGTGAATCCATGAATAGGCATTTTAAAGATAATTGTGTGAATTTTTCACCTTATGGTTTAGACTAGTCTCTGTAATATCGACCCGAGATGCTCCAGCACTTTAATTGAATTGTGATTTTCTCTTAATATTTCGTTTTATTGGGCGTGAAATTTGTCATTATTATGAGTTGCGATTTATTTTGACTGAAAATTATGGGAAGTGTGTTAATATTAATACAAATATATATTAATACAAATATAAAAGAATGAGTAGTCTGAGTTAAATTCGAATTTGGCTATGAAAGAAACTGTGGAAGTGTTATATGTCATGAATATACAAGTTGATGAGCAGCCTAGGTTGCAGACCTTGACTCCTTGACATGTAATTCATTACTAAATTATACTATATTTATTAATCTTTATTATATATTTTATTGTACTACGTACTACTGGTTACAATAATAATCTTCGAGCATATGCTCGAAGGTAATAAAAAAGTATTATTCACTTCTGAAATCTGAAATCTTGTAAATCGTATCATAAAAGCCGTCTGAATGTACAACTAATTGCTAATTTCCAGAAGTGATAAATATACAACTAATATGTAAATATGAATACATAACACCAATATTTAATATAAAATAATTACATTAAATTCGACATAAAAAATACGTTTATTTCAAATATTTAGAAATAAAACAATATCATTGATAAATTGGCCGCCTGATGGCAGATAAATCAAAACGCGAGGCAGCTGACCGCGTTCTGTTGATAAGTTTGTTTTGCAAACACGCGTAACGACTCTGCGCTGAAAGTCGTCACGAGCAAATCCTCTTCTGTATAATCCACTGAAAAAGGAAAGAATTTAATGCAGGGTGTTTAAAGAAAAGAGGAAAAAGAAAATGAGTTCTGTCAAGTTGGACGTTTACTGGTCACCAAACAGCGCGGACAAATTCATAGCTTGGGGAGCCGAGATAAGCCTCTACCAAGTTTTGAACTACGCTGAAAATGATCCGATCCCCGCGCACTGTAAGTGTAGCCCAGGTTTTGAAACGTTGCTTCATAGAACCTGTCGTATTGTTTTCAGAGTTGACATTTACACCTCAGAGATAACAATGTTAAATTAACTTATTACTTTGTGTGTTACAGTTTCCAAACTATCAAGCGACACCGCGGCGTACCAGATAGCTTCACTAACGGATGTCGCGTTCGCGAAATGCATCTCGTGGTACCCGATCCCAGACCCCGAGGGTCTCCTGGCTGTCGGCCACACGAACGGCCGGGTATCGCTGTCGTCGTTCGCGGGGACCAGCAGAAACGTCGACCCGCTGGGTCTGGCCAATCGCGAGTTCCCGTCCAAACACAACCGTCAGTGTAACGCCGTGGCGTGGGGTGTCGATCCGAAATTCCTCGCGGCGGGTATTTCTCGTAAAATTGGTTTTAGATTCGTGTGAAGTTTAATTTTTCTCGTACGAAGGTTTTGAAAAACACCGCTCGGAGCACGCCGTCTGCGTCTGGGACGTGTCGCACTCAGCACAGGCTCCCGGCACGGATCCTTCGAAACCGCTGGTTGAGATAGGGCTCGGAGATTCCGCGTCGTCACTAGCGTGGTTTCATAACCAACCGCAGAACATTGCCGTGGGAATTAACAATAAATTTATAAAACTGTATGATTATCGAGGTATGCTCTTCCCGTTGAAATGTTAATTAAACTGAACTACATTTTTTTTTACTAATTTTAATTTTTGTATTTATGATATTTGATACTTTTATATTTTGAAGATGCTTCCAAGGCGCAGGCGTCCACTTCGACGCGTGCCGTCTTCGGGATCGCCTCGGACCCGTTCTTCGATCGGCGAGTCGCGTCTTTTGGGGACAGCAGCGTTTGCGTCTGGGACCTAAGGAACTTCGAAAAAGCCCTGTTCACCATTCCGCAGACCAAGAGCATCGTCAAGCTAGCCTGGTGTCCAACAAGGTGATAATTCAACTTTTAAACTGCACCAAATAGCGAAAATTAATTTTAAAGAAATACTACCGGAATACAGATTAATACCATTTGGTTATTTGTTAGTAACGTAATTAGAAATTCTGCTGGTATTTTTAGTTGAATAATATAATGTGAACGTGTCGCTCCATCCGTCTGTCTGTCTTTCTATCTATCCATATCTATCTATAGGCAAAGTTTCCTGGGCGCCCTGTTGAAGGATTCACCTTCGCTGACCCTGTACGATATCCAGAACAGCGCGGCGGGGAGCGTCTCGGATGAGGTCGAACCGACCACCTTGGAGCGCAGCGTCTTTATCGCTTCCAGTAACGAGATGTTGACTTCGTTCTGCTGGCATCCGTTTGAGGAAAACCGTCTCCTGGCCGCTACGTCGTCCTCTACGTTTAAAGTTTAACCAACTATTTTATTTTATAAATTAAGTATAAATATACATATATTACGCGGAATCTGGTTTACAGTTTTATTATACGAAAGTATATTTTCTATTTTGCAAGTTCAATTAGACAGTCGAATAAGTAATTCATAATTTTTGAGTTTAAGTTTAGCTCTGAATTCTGATTTTATTCATAGGTTTATAAATTTTAAAATATTTAATTTAGTTTGCATTAATTATAAAATTCAATTAATCCTAACTTTATTTTTTGTTGGTCATTACGTCAAGGATTTCACGGTCGTTGACCGCATAACCCTCAACTGGTCGCCCGGCAGCAAGATCGTCTGGAACTATGGCAAACGGATCCTGCAGTACATCGACGAGACGGACCCCATTTACGAATCTCTGAAAGATGTTTCGGTGGTGATGCGCCACCGAGCCGCCCAGAACTACGGACTGACGGCCGATTTCACGCCGCAGGCTGAACTCATGCAGGATCTCAGTACGAGAGGACTGTGGAACTGGGTGGCCACGTGCCGGAAATTGGCCAGTAACGGGTCGGCACTTGGAACCAATTTTACTGGAATCAGGTTTTAATAAACTAACGTTTGTTTCTTTCCACCTTAATTTACATTCCCAGAAGGCTATTTGACATGCGTGTCATACTGTAATTTATACAGTCAGACGTCTTATAAGTAATTAATGAAACCAAGTTTGAATGGAATCAAGTTTGATAAACCAGTAATTGATTTAAACTAATTAAAAAACCGAAACACAATAATTTTTTCAAACGTAATGTTACATAAATTAATAATACCGTCAAGTTATTTCATCACATTTTTTATTGTTGAAATTGTATGTTAAATAAAATGATTAATAGCGTTGAAATTACGCAGTCTATAGAGTCAGACGTCTTAAAAGTAATTATATATCCGACGTGGAATTCCAATTATCGAAACCACTTGGACTGGGATCAGGTTGATAAACCAGTGGTTAATTTCGATTACAAAAAAATAAAATGATGCATTCTAATGACGATAGCATTAAATTACATCAAACTCTGAATTCAGACGTCTTATAAGTGATTAAATGCTTATGATACGTTACAGATTTAACTTCATGCGTCTTTTTGGGGTTAGGGCTGTGCTGCACGCCGATGGGACGACCCGCGAACTCTTGAAATCGGAACTGGTGTTGACTTCGTGGGTCGGGGTGGAGTCGTCAAGAGTGTCGCCGTTGAAAGTCTATCGGTAATCCTCTGTTATTTGATAAAGACCTAATTTTATAAAGGACAATTAATACTAGTAATTATTATTATAATTTTATAGAAGATATAATATTTATAACGGATCGATTTAATTTTTTTTAAAATATAAATTTAGCCTTTTTGCCTCGATTTTTAAAGATTAAACTAATTTAAATTGTTAAAAAAGTTACGAACTAAATTAGTTTTGGGAAATATTGATGTTTGATTTGTAAAAAAAATAATAATTTTCCCATTTTTTTTACTCGTTATCTAACCTATTTCACTTAGATAATTTCAGAAATTTTTTACAAGTTTGGAATTTAATATGAAGGCAATGTCTCTTTAATTTTCCCTATATCTAATTAACTTGAATATCTAATACTATTATGTAATATTAATAATAACAATAATAATGATAAAGTTATTGTAAAAAAAAAACAACATTATGTATGTATATGTTTGTGTTTTCCAAGTAAAATTATATATAATCTATTTGAATTATCTTTGTTTTTGTTGTTGTTGTTTTTCAGCTGTGAGGAGCGGTTCCAGGCGCTGCGGTTATGCGGGTGGCCCTTCACCAAGGAAGCAGCCACCTTAGGAGCCATCATGGAAACGCTGGAGGTCGGAGCTCAGTACTCGCGTGCTGCTGCCTTGGCCATCTTTCACATGAGGATCAAAAAGGCCATCAAGCTGCTAACTAGAGCCGGGCAAGCGGTCAACGATCCTGCGTTTCAACTAGTGGCTATGGCCCTAGCCGGTAATCATACTCCCATTTCTAGCGTTAATGAATACTTAGTTAAAGTAACTGTTTAATTAAGTTAACTTATTGAAAAACTAATTTGAAATAGTGTTGGTATTGTTTGGTCAATGTTATACGAGGGATTTAATCATACTCCCATTTCTAGCGTTAGTGAATACTTCGTTAAAGTAACTGTTTAATTAAGTTAACTTATTGAAAAACTAATTTGAAATAGTGTTGGTATTACTTGGTCAATATTATACGAGGGATTTAGAAATTGCTACTTCAAGTAACGATGAATATGTTAAATACGGTCGTGAAGTAAATAAATATGGTTTGAGGGAACTAATTTTACGAAATAATTGTTAATTTATATGATTCAGGTATAAAATTGAAGAGGGAATTTAATTTGAAATTTCATTGCGTAGGTTTTACCGACGACCGGAATGCACTGTGGCAGGAAATGTGTTCCAGTCAGCGGAACACGTTGACCGATCCTTACCTACGAGCGGCTTTTGCGTTCCTAACCAACACGTCGGACAAGTACGAGCACGTGCTGGTAATTTAGCCCTTATAATAAATAAACGAATCAACATTTACCAAAATGATACTATGGTCATACTGGTGTAATTGTATACTATGGTAATAATGGTATCCTAATACTTACTATCATTTACCGGAATTACACTAATTTAACTATGATGCGCTGTTTTATTATATATATTATAATCCTTTCATCATTGACATTAAACATCGTAATTCTGTTGAAAATGATTACCATATATTTTTATGCAATCTTTTTCATGTCCCATTTCTTTGAGTCTATTACAAGTGTATTGCTAGTTAGCCGCTTGGCATTCTAGCATTTGTTATGTTCCATTTATACATAGAATGTCATTATGTATTTATATACTAACCGTTTAGAATATTAAAAATTTACTATCTAGTTTCTTTATGCACAAAATGGCACATTGAGAGTATTATCATTACGAATCTAATTCTTTACAATTGTTTTGATTGTTACGTAATCATTGTATTAACTTATGTTAAGTAGTGTAATTAATTAGTAACTAGTATATATTTAATTGTATTAACTTGTCTCTTGGTGGGGGTGGGGTTCGTACAGAACGAAACTGGAATGACGGTTCAGGATCGCGTTGGTTTCGCCTGCACCTATCTGTCGGACAACTTACTGGCAGAGTACATGGAGTACTTGAGCAAACATCTCATTGAAGAGGGCAATCTGGATGGCTTACTCTTGACAGGTACTTTTTTAAAAACCTGGTTTTTATCTAATTAATTCAATCAAGACTTTACTTTAAAGTTAATAAACAGTTAATTAAATATCCTGTCGATTTCTTATAGAGCAGCTAGAATCGCTATGGGAATTTTATTTACGAATAATAGAAAGATAAATCGATACACGTACAAGTCCGCGGAATAACTGTACTGGACTTGATCAGTTTGGAGTATCGTATTTAAGTAAATGGAAATGATGCCGATTTTTTAAAACGTGAAATGACTTCTAATTCGAATATAATATAGCAAAAAAACATATTAGAATTAATATACTATCTATTATAGAATTAAACGGGATCGTTTATTACAATGATTGAATGTTAAATGTTGATTAAAATCTTTTTTATAACCTAATTTAGGTCTGACCGAGGAGGGACTGAACCTGCTGCAGAGTTACGTCGATCGCACGGGCGATATCCAAACGGTCAGTTTACTCTGCCTGCACACATCGACCCACGAGGCGACCAAGGACCCTCGCATGCAGCAGTGGGTCAGTTCCTACAAGTCGCTGCTGGACAGCTGGAGACTGTGGACGCAGCGGGCCAAGTTTGAGGTGCAGCTGCATAAGGGCGCCGCCTCCGGTGCGGATAAAGGAGCCACCCAGGTCTACGTCTCCTGCAATTTCTGCGGGAAAAACATCTCAGTCTTTTCGGCCAATAAGATTAAACCGGTCGCTGCGACTCGGTCCAATCCGAGCACCAAGCAGAAAGTATACTTGATTTCGTCCAGCGATGATAGTTTTATTCAGCAGGCAACTTAAACCTGACTCATTATTTAGTTATCTTTGATTATTATCTAATCGAAATGTGCGGAATCCAGCTAGAAATGTAGTGTTCCAGTTTTGATATCTTTAGCGTTTACTCCCTAATTTTTTTCAGTGTACTTTTGTAGTAGCTACTATTAGTTACTATGGTTACAACTCGATCCAACCATCTGTCTGTCTGTGTATCTATCTGTCAGTCTATCTACCTATCTGTCTAGCTCCCTGTCTACCTATTTGTCTATTCGTCTATCGATCCAAGATCCAACTACTTATCTAGGTGTCTATCTGTCTATCTATCTAGTGTCTGTCTACAGTTCTACCTACCGATCCAGATATCAGTCTGTCCTATCTCTCCATTCGTCGATCATTTTATGCAATATCCATCTACCTATTCTCACTAGCGATCCATCTCTAGGTGTTTATCTATCCATCTGTCTTGCTGTCTGTCGAACTATAGATCAGTCCACCCATCTGTCTAGCAGGGAGTGACAGGGAGTCCACCTGTTTGTTTGTCCATCTATCGATCTGTTCAACCAACATATATGTACATGTCGAGGTGTCTTTCTATCTATCTAGTGTCCATCTACAGATCTACCTTCCAATCCAGTTATCTGTCTGTCTATCTATTTGTCTATCGATCACTTTAATCGATATCCATCTACCTATTCCCTCTACTCTAGCCATTCATTTCTATATCTGCCTACGGTTCTACCAGTATATCTATCTATCTAACTATCGTATTTTGAGCTTCCTTTCTACAGTAATATGAACCCTAGTAATTTGTACGCCAATATTGGTTCCATTACTTGAATCTTTCAATCAGTTCTTCTGGCTTATTATTTCTGATTTAACTGTTTAATTTGCATTTATGTCATTTTTATACTTGAAATTACCACGGTTGTATATTCAGTTTTTATTAAAGTAATGTACCACAATTTTGAATACTTGTGTATATATATACTTATACACGTAACATATATTTGTAAATGTATAAATTAATAATAGTATAACATACGAATATAATAAGTGTAGTGTATATATATTATAGCACAAACTAATTAATAATATTTAAACTTGTAAAAAAAAAGATACATAAAACGCACTGTTCAACCTGTTCCTTATGTACATTAATAATTTTTTGTAATTTTTCTGAAATATTTAAAGCAAACTGCCGGGTGCCCCAATTGCCGGAAGCCCCTCCCACGTTGCTCCATATGCCTGATGCATTTGGGTACGGCCATCGGTCCGGCGACCGGCTCGTCTCCCGCTAAGGCCCTCCCTGGAAGCAGCCCGGCTGAACCCGTTAAGACGCAGCCGTTCGCCTCGTGGATTCTCTGGTGCCAAACTTGCCGTCACGGTGGACACTCCTCGCATCTGCTGCACTGGTTTGCCGAACACCCTGAATGTCCCGTCACTGGGTGTTCCTGCAGGTGTTTTAGTCACGATACTGTTGGCCATCGACTGCCGACAATCTCGCGTGGAAATGATTAAAAATAACGAAACATAAAACCGTTTCCTAATTGGCGGGAAATATCCATTTAAACGAGAAGAGAGTAAGAGAGTTACCCGGCTGCTGTGATACTCGAGGAAGCAATTATTCTGGACTCGTTTCTTTTTTGTTAAATGAAGAATAACCGTGTTGCAGCAAGTTGTATATGTACTTTAATGGTCTCCTAATAAAAACTAAGATGGTGACATATTCCGTCTTTGCTAGCGAATAATAATTCAAAATCGTAATTCGTTTATCGTTTACTTACTGCCAGGTCTGTATATTATATAACGTTTATTTCTAGCAGTTCAAATAACCCACAGATGCAATTTATCTCTGGTCACTACAGCTTAGTCAGGGAACAGATTTCAGAAACTAATCCTCTCGTATCTTTCTAGAAGAGTGGGCCCTAAGAGGCCCTTGTACCCTATTGCAGTGGACGGGTTTCTAGGTACTGGTGTCGGAAAATATTTCCTGGAGCGTTGCTGTTTACTCCGAAGCAGCTTTTTAAAAGCCGGTGGTGCTGACGCTGACACCTTGACCAGTCGTTTCTTGTTTTGCGTTGCATTACGTCGTTGTCTTTCGGGACGGACCAAACTGAATCGAGTAAGTCTTCTAATTCTATTTTAAGTCAACCAGGAACGAAATCGATTTGTTTTGAACGTAGGTGCTGAAGCAGTTTTTCATTCAAAAGTGTGAATGTTTGACGTCATTTATAACTACTTAAAATAATTTAGTGACGTCTTAAATACGTCTTGACTTAGATACGTAACGGGCTGCAAACGCACTGACTACTGCAGATAGTTACTGAACTATCAGTTGAACCGAAATTGCATCAGTTCAGTTCAGCTATTTGAGGGTTTGATCCATTAAACAGCGTTAAATTTAAGAATGCCAATAAGTTGTTCTTAACTTTTATTTCATGTTTAAATTAAATTGTAGAATCAAACAACTGCAATGATTGGATTAAATCAACACCTCCTTAAAATATAATAGCAGAATAAATTCCGTAAAATAATATTATTGTTAACGAATTGTATATTTCCCAAATATGAATTTACGAAAGTAAGGAAAAATCACATTGTATAAAAATGCTGATTCGAAGTAATCATCATATTCCGCCCCTCTTTCCGTTAAATAGGAATTTGGTTGAAAATTGACGAAAAATGCTAACTGCGGCCAAAGAAGCGCGGGTTCTCTACGACAAGGTATGCGGAGTCTGCGGAGACTCGGCACGGTGTTCCAACTACGGCGGAATTTCCTGCGAGTCGTGCAAGAGCTTCTTCCGGAGGGCGAACACCAACAAGACTTGGAAGCTCTACCAGTGCATGAATGGCTCCAACTGTCTCGTCGACGTCTACAGCAGAAAGGATTGCAAGGCATGTCGATATCGTCGATGTCTCGAGAACGGAATGGATTCCAAAGGCCTGAGGAGCGAGAAGGATTTAACGGCGGACCTGGCCAGGAAACGCTCGGGAAACTCTTTGATCGTCTCGACTCGAGGTTCCAGTCAAAACACCACCTTCAACCCAATAGTCAAGCTGGATCCCCAAGCGGTCAAACTGAATCTCGCCGACAAGTCCAAATACTTCAACATCATGGAGATCGTCGACCTAGATAACTTGACGTCAAAGTACGCGAACGCTTTCTACGATATCCGTTACACCGAGGAGACGATGGCTTTAACAAACGGTACACTCAAAGCTGCAGCTCTTATTACCGAGACCCTGCAGCGGATCTTCCTCTTTTCCGGCTTGGTACCCCAGTTTCAAGAGCTTGATCTCCATGATCGGTTGCTCCTACTGTCCAGGGGAGCTTCAGAACTGTCGCTGCTCAACGCGGTTCTCAGTTACGATCCGGATGCTGAAAGGTGGCCTCGACCTGACTGTCGAGTCTATCGGACGTGCTATGTCAAGCGGCAAGAATTGGCTGATATTGTGGGAGTCGAGTGCTGCGACAAGGAAGTGGAGTTCATCATTTCGATCCAGCGCCTGAGGCCCGATGAACTGGTGCTGACGCTTATGGTCCTCTTGATTCTCTTCCATCCCGGACGTGAGAATCTCAAGAATCCCGATTTGGTGGCCAAACACCAGAAGTACTTCGGGCGTCTCTTGAAAAATTACCTGAATTGGCGCTATGGAGCCGCTCACGAGTCGACGCTTTTCCACAACTTTGTTTCCAGATTGATGGGATTGAGATTGAACTACAAATTCGGGTACAACATGTACAAACTCTTCGAAAGGCATCCAGAGATGAAGGAAGCCAAGTGCTGCAGGACCTTTTTCGCCCTCGGTTTTGGTGAAGACGGCGTTTGCATCAACACGGTCCTCAAATAGGGATCCTCCTCGAAGTAAATCCCTCACTGACTCTTATGTAAAACCTTCGTCAATACAAGTCTGAAATAAACAATAGAACGGCAGTTTTTTTAACTTCTGAATTTCATCTCTGTAATTCATTACTGTATTAAATTATAATAAAGTGTAATTGGTTTTGTTTTTTACGTATAATTAATATATCTTAATAAGAAAATACTTACTAATTATTTATTGGATTCAAAGGTTTCAAAATCACCGACCGATACTACAAACCGTACTAAGGCAGAAAACTCATCCCTGGTGTAGTGAACTTAACTTTAAAGAAGATTAGAAAGTTCGATAAGACCTCGCAGCGCTTTCTTCAGTTCTTGAGTTTTCCCAAACTAGGTCCCTTTTCCAAACACTTAAATGTTAACCTTGAATCTTGAAAAGGTCTAAAGATAAGTATAAATCTATAAGCATTCTAACTACAAACATTGCGTGTCGAGTTTCATATGGTTCGAGTTGGATACTCGTCACATTTGCATTTCCTCTATAATAACCAAGGAGCCCATCTATCTAACTCGCATCTGTCTAGGTTCTGTCTATCAATCAAACTTTCTAACAACCAATCTATCCATCCATTCATCCATCCACCTATCTATCGACCTGTCTATTTATCTCTCTTTGTATCTATCTGCCTACTTACCTATCTACATGTGTCTGCCTATCTATCTATCAGTCTGTCTATCTAAATCCTATATATCCATCCATTTATCAATCTACCTATCTACCTGTCTGTTTATGTCTCTCTGTATTTATCTGCCTACTTACCTATCTGTCTACATATGCCTGTCTATCTGTCTATCAATCTGTCTATCTAAATCCTTTACTATCCATCCATTTATCCATCTACCTACCTATCTACCTGTCTATTTATCTCTCTCTGTATTTATCTGCCTACTTACCTATCTGTCTACATGTGCCAGTCTATCTATCTATCAACCTATCTATCTAACAACCAATCTATCCATCCATTCATCCATCCACCTACCTATCGACCTGTCTATCTATTTCTCTTTGTATTTATCTGCCTATCTACCTAACTACATGTGTATGTCCGTCCATCTATCAGTCTGTCTATCTAACAACCAATCTATCCATCCATTCATCCATCCACCTACTTATCAACCTATAATTAATCTCTCTTTGTATCTGTCTGCCTATACGTACTTGTCTCTCTACCTATCTGTTTACCTATCTACCTATCTATCTACTTACATGTCTATGTATCTACCTATGCGTCTTTCCATCTATCTATCGATATCCTTGTGTAATCGTCGAAGTGGAGATCTTCCAAACACTGTAACTGCTTACTTCTTATAAGAAACCTTATATAAAAATACACTCTTTATACCTTCTAGTGTTTTCTCAAAAGAAAGCATCCTTGTTACTCGTCAAGCTATTATACCTGGTCGAGGGAAGTCAAAAGACCGTCAATTTTAACTGCATTTACTGTGCAGGCTCAAATATCCGTCTGCTCTTGCGTGTCTTTTTAAAACAGTAATTACCGGATTAGAAATAAGCGTCGCCAAACAAACCGATACTAATCCAGTCAGAATTATTCGTTACTGAACCAAAAAAGGCACGAGAAACGACAAATTAATTTGGTATGGCCTTAAATATAGTCATGTTAAGAACATAATTGGATTAAAAAAAACAGGAAAATTCAGTACAAATCTTTATATAATACTGTCAAGTGGTTTACTTGTGCGGAGTTCCCAGCCGCTGGAATTGGGAAAAGAGGCCCGCTTAAGTGCGTGGACCACCTACAACCTAACCTAACCTAAGATGGAGATAATAAGAGAGAGATAAGTTGTCACGTTTACGACAAACTTCCCTGAACAGGTTTCGGCTCTGCTAGCTGTAAATCCCAGCACAGTCGGCGATTTGATCATTACACGTTGACTGAATGGAGCGGGAAACGAATTGGGATGTCGTCAACCTTTACCTATCTATCGATTTCACTAACTATCTCTCTATCAATGTAACGGTAAACGGTCTGTCTGTCCATTATCTACCCGCCTATGCACCTATACATCTGTCCGGTGTCAGTTTATTGTCTGTATATGTGTAACTCTATCTATCTAGCCACCCATCTATCTGTTTGTCTATCTATGTACCTGTCTACTAAACTATTTATCCGGTGTCTTTCTATCCTTGTGTATATCTAGCTATCTATCTTCTATGTCAACCTATCAATCTTTCTATATATCTGCGTCTCTGTCTATCTACCTATCTTTCTATCTATCTACCTATCTATCTTCCCACTGCCACTATCGACTGACTGTCGTCAGTCTTAGTTATATTTAGTAAAATGTGGACTAATATCTTAATGTAATTACAATATCTAGTATATCTTGTCTTTTACAAATTTGTATGAACTTTCAATCTGAAATTATAATTAAACATTCTATATTCTTGTAGATCTGGTTGCTTTTACGACTGTTAATTCTCAGGTTATAAAAGGGTTCAGATATATCGAATTTTACCAGCTGTTCAAACCGTATCGAATATTCTACACTTGTCCAGTATTCTACAGTGTCGTGTATTTCTGGGAACATTCGACTGGGTTTATGGGTTATGTAACGAAAGAGGCTCATTTTATCCAACCAATCCTCAAACGGGGCGTTCAAAATAATCTGCACAGATGCAGTTTATCAGTAGCGACTTGTCCAATGCAGCTTAACCACAAAAGAACCAGGCTCAGATATTAATCCTTTTTATGTTCTTCCTGGAAGAATGGCCCCTTCACCCTTTCACGACATGTAGAGAACGTAGCACGACTTCCCAGTAGTTCCAAAACGGCCCTTAAGGCCAGAATAGAAGGTATTCTGGGTACCGGTATCTGGAACGAAATTCCAGGATTGTCGCTACTCTAATCCGAGGCTGTTTTAAAAGCCCGAGGTACTAGAACCCTGACTTAGTCAACTCCTGTCCTGCGTCGTAACAAGTCGTCGTCTGGTAAAACGGACGCAAATTGTACTGGACTCTGGAATCAACTACGAAACAGATTACTTCATTGCAGACTAAAGGTATTGATTAAACAACTTAAAGTAGTTTTGAAATACTGACTTGTGTACGGGTATTTTTACAGTCATAAAGGTTATCACGTAATCGTAGTAAGATATTATATCAACATTGTAATGTATTTGTCTTGTGGATGTTATGAGTTACTGATGGGAGACTGGACCAGTAGTAATATCAACTTTGTGTTGAATTGCATCAATAATACGCCTGACATTTCCGATAATATCTAATTTGTGAAAATGCTCCCAACATCGTTAAATGAAATTCCAGTTAAAATGTCGATAACTGAGGCAAATTAACCAACTACCCAAAGGTCGGCTTGCTCCAGATCCTCCGCTTTTCCCAAAATGGTTTCATGTATAAATGATCTCAAGATGCAGTATATAATAATTCATGAATATTTCTGGTATGATATAATACAATAATAGTGAAAGAAACATTACTCGACCTAAGACAGATATTGGATGCGTGTAAAAATTAATTATCTTTAAGAGTAAACCACTGAATTCTTTCATATAAAAAGGTGATCGTCTGAAAGTGGATCAAATAAGATGCTATCCATCGTCAAAGAAGTACGGATGTCCTACGATAAGATATGCGGAGTCTGCGGAGACTTAGCGCGCTGCATCAACTACGGCGGAATCTCCTGCGAGTCGTGCAAGACGTTCTTCCGCCGGGCTCACATCAACAAGACGTACAAGATCTACCAATGCATGGACAACTCCAACTGTTTCATCGACGCCGGCACCAGAAAATACTGTCAGGCGTGTCGATATCGTCGATGTCTCGAGAACGGAATGGATCCCAAATGCCTGAAGAGCGAGAAGGATAAAACAGCCGACCTGGCCAGAAAGCGCTCGAGAAACTCTTTCACCTCAACTCGTGATTCCAACCCCAACACCGTCTCCAACCCGATATTCAAGTTGGATCCCAGAGCGGTCAAACTGAGCTTCGACGATAAATCCAAGTTCTTTAACATGATGGAGATCCTCGACTTGGATAACCTGACATCCAAGTACGCCACCTCCTTCTACGACATCCCCTTCACCGAAGATACCATCCATTTGAAGGACGATATCCTCAAAGCTGGGGCTCTTATCACCGAAACTATACAACGTCTATTCTTCTTCTCCTACTTGGTACCTCAGTTTCGAGAACTGGATCTCCACGATCAGGTGATCCTTCTATCGCAGGGCGCTGCAGATCTGTCGCTTCTCAACGCGGTTCTCAGTTACGATTCGATCGCTCAGAGATGGCCGAGACCGGGTTGTCAGCTCTACCGGACATCCACCGTGAAACGACGAGATCTGTCTGGTGTCGTGGGAGTCGATTACTGCGATATCGAGATACAATACATCATGTCGATGCAGTACCTGAGACCGGACGAACAGGTACTAATGCTCCTGTTCCTCTTGATTCTGTTCCATCCCGGACGCGAGAACTTGAAGAATCCCGTCGCGGTGGCCAAGCATCAGATGTACTTCGCGCGTCTTTTTAAAAACTACCTGGATTGGCGTTATGGAGGCGCTCACGGCGCCAAACTGTTCCAGGGATTCATTGGCAGGTTGACGGAACTGAGACTGACCAATAATTTGGCCAACGGGATGTACAGATTCTTTGAAACGCATCCCGAGATGAAGGAGATGAAGTGCTGCAGGACTTTTTTCGCCGTCGCTTTTGCAGAAAATGGCGTTTGCATTCATACGGTTCTCAACTAGGATTTGTTGCTCAAACGGAATCTAAGAGTCTTATCTATTCATGGTTATTTGAACGCTGCAGTTTGATAGACACAATATAATCGATTTTTTAAAAATCATTTGGTGTTTTATTTGGAAACGACATTGACAATAAAGTTTAATCAAACAAAGTTAATTTGATATTTATCAGAATTTAAACTGAAACATAGTAGGTATATAGATAGTACTTTTCAGAATATTATTCTTTTCGATGTACTTAGACTTAACCGTAATTAGTGATAATTAGAAACTAATTACTATGAAAGAATGCATTAAAGTTTAGTTAGTATAAATCTTTATCGTAATACGGTGAAGCGAGGCGCAAAAAACTAAATCCTCAGTGTAAATAAACGGCTAAGCGCATACCGAAGTGTTTCAAAAGCACTCCTCTTGCCCAACGATAAGCTTCTTTCAAAAGGCGTATTCAAACCCCTGGCTTTAGCTTTAAATAAACCAACATTGAGTTTTATTACAGTTAACTTTACAAGCCTATTATAATTTTCCTGTGACATGGTTATTTAGAGAAATTGATGGATGCATAGATAGTTAGATACAGATAATAGGCAGGCAGATTGATGGATAGCTAAATATATAGATAGACAGATAGACAGATAGACAGAGAGATGGATAGTTAGATAGAAAGACAGATAGACAGACGGATAGATAGATAGACGGATAGGTAGATAAATAGATAGATAGATAGATAGATAGAGATAGGTTGATAGATAGATATAGATAGACAGATAGGCAGACAGACAAACAGGTAGGTAGGTAGATAGATAGATAGATAGATAGATAGATAGATAGATAGAGAGAGAGATAGAGAGATAGATAGAGAGAGAGATAGAGAGATAGATAGATAGATAGATTGTTAGGTAGATGCGCACATGCCAAGTCAAAAATGACCCATCGACGAGAGCGGACGAAATTAAAATGATTGTCACGTAAGGATCGTTAAACTAGTATCATCCGATTACCTAATTTGGTCCGATTAACATTTTTTTATCGGTCATGGTTCGGCTCGTGCCGTGGCAGATAATGACCAGATTTTTACCTGTCTTTTTACCTTGTTCGGGTGGTCCTCCGAAGAATATTAATTAATCTAGCATCTTTGAATTTCTACGCGAGAAACGGTGGTTTACGACTACGTTACACCAATACAGGTTGTATTATTTTAAATTTTAAGTGTTTCTAATTCTAATGACATATTATGGTAAAGGTATTTTTTAGGTAACATCATTTCGTTTTCAATTCTTTTGACCTCACGCACAAATTATACTGAGGAGACGTTTTGATTGATTTATAATATAAAGTAAGAATAATAAAAAATTGACAAGGAACGCATTGCGTTCATAGGTTGACCAACGTTATAAACTTGCTTGACTTGATATGGAACGCGTTGCGTTCATAGGTTGACTAACATAATAAACTAGCTTGACTCGCTATGGAACGCGTTGCGTTCGTAGGTTGACTAACCTTCTGAATTAGCTTGACTTGATATGGAACGCGTTGCATTCATAGGTTGACTAACAGTATAAACTAGCTTGACTTGATATGGAACGCGTTGCGTTCATAGGTTGACTAACATAGTAAACTAGCTTGACTCGCTACGGAACGCGTTGCGTTCGTAGGTTGACTAACCTTCTTAAACTAGCTTGACTTGATATGGAACGCGTTGCATTCATAGGTTGACTAACAGTATAAACTAGCTTGACTTGATATGGAACGCGTTGCGTTCGTAGGTTGACTAACCTTCTTAAACTAGCTTGACTTGATATGGAACGCGTTGCATTCATAGGTTGACTACCATAATAAACTAGCTTGACTTGATATAGAACGCGTTGCGTTCGTAGGTTGACTAACCTTCTTAAACTAGCTTGACTTGATATGGAACGCGTTGCATTCATAGGTTGACTAACATAATAAACTAGCTTGACTTGATATGGAACGCGTTGCGTTCGTAGGTTGACTAACCTTCTCAAACTAGCTTGACTTGATATGGAATGCGTTGCGTTTATAGGTTGACTAACCTTCTAAACTAGCTTGACTTGCTATGGAACGCCTAGCGTTGACTAACAATATAAACTAGCTTTTTTGGGTTAATAAGTGTATTTAGCATAGCTGGCTGTACGCATACTCGGCTGTTGATCCTTCTGTGTTAATTAATTATTTACACAGTTCCTGGAGTTCACATATTGGAGAGAAAAAACCATGAATTGTTACATTACAACACTTGAAGAGATACAAAGAAGCGTAAATAAGAGAGACATCGTCTTTGTAAGAAGTTTAGTTTAGGAGAGGTAGTAATTAAACAGACTTAACAAAGTCTAATACTACCGATTGTAACTCGGAAGTTTTTAAATAGATATGTTAATATTTCGCTCCAGGAAAGAGGGAGGTTCCACACATAAATCTCTTTAAGTGGTTTTAATTTAATTCAATATCTAGGACAATCAAAGAGAAAGTCATCTATTGTAGACTTGATTTGATATGGAACGCATTGCTTTCATAGGTTGACTAACATTACATACTTTTATACTTTTTATTGGAGCCATATGTAAGCTCAGAATTAGTCGCGCTTGGGGTCAAAAGACGTGAATGAACGCGGAAAATTCAAATTTTTACTTTTTATTGTTTATTTCGGCTTTACTTTTGAAAAAAAACAGTTCTTGGTCACTAGCTCCTTGATTTGAAGATATTTTAAGGAAGAAAAACACAACCCATTCCTCGCACTATTAAAAAGCATTGTGAAGAAGTAAATTTAGAAACATTACATTAACAGCTCAGATATTAAAGAAAAACTACCAGAACTTTCAGATTTTTCTTGATTTTACAGCGTTTTTTGGATTGATAGAATATTCGTAATGAGTGAAACTTTACACTTTCAGAATTCGCTACCTTTGAGCTACTACTTGCTTTTAAAACGATGTTTCTCTCTCGAATGGTTTAGGTGCTAGACGAGTTCGAAGAGGGTAATTTTTTTTGTCCGCCGCCAGTTGAAACTGCGTGCCCGAAGTATACTCGCTATATAGATTGCACTCTGCTATATTCACTGTACTATACTATAAAGTGCACATGACTATAGTAAATCGTACTATACTTTACTGTGCTATTGACACAATACTATACGATTACAGCACACTCTTGTTTTTTATCATATTCTTATATTTACATTATTATCAAAACAATACTCCCACATATGCTGTACTATACTATAATGTATACTGTACTGTGCACCACAGTACTATATACTAACACTGGGCTATTTACAATGCACTACACAATCATACTATGCTCTATGGTTCTTTACTTTAACATATTATGGCTAATACTATTACCAATACTATACTGCACCATTCTACGATTTACTATAATATGCTACACTGTACATCCCATAGTAAACTTCACTAGATTACATCACATTATAACTTTACCTTTTACCTTCACCTTTCCTAGACAACAAAAAGAGAAACTCTCTGATGCCAGCAGAGAACCTGTTTTAATATCGCAGTTTTCTGGGCGAGTACTGGAACATTGAACGCAAGACCGGATATTACCGTAAATGGAGAACTGTCGCCATCTTTGTTTCGTGTTGCTCGTTCTTTATACTTTCCGTGCAATCTAGGTGAAAAATTAAAATCATATAAATGCTTAGAAACTCGGATGAATACGTAACATTCTCACAAACGATACACATTGATTGCCAAGTACATTACGCTATTAAAAACCAGTTTCAAAACTAGAGCTCACCAAAAAGACAAACAGGTGACAAATTAGCTCACCTTTTACTTATTCCGCGTTGAATTTTTTTCAGTATATACTTTAAAGACGAAAGTAAGTTGTCATGTCCTTAACGTGACGGAAAAAAACGTGACACTATTATCTTTTTTCCTCGGAATAAAGGTATTTGCACACGCAGAGTGAGAACTCCCTTCTCTTTGCACAATGCTGCAATTTTCTTGATACTAGCTACACTCAAGGTCAGAACGATTCACGAGTTTGTGCGTAATTGAAGACCTTCATTGAGATACTAAGCAAATTAAACAAATAAAGGACAAAATTACTTAATTACCTTTTAATATTAATACAATTATTACTGATTGCAATAGTTAGGCAGGAAAGAAAATTGTGTATCATAATAATTTGCTGAGTCAACGCCGACTAATAGAAATTTGTATGTAATAGATTTTTTCCACAGCTTATGTTTCAGTAATAAATGATTTAAATAAAGCGGCAAGAAAGTTTAATTTAAATAAAAAACTTATGAAAAAGTGGCTATAAACCTCGTGGAGCAACTCACGTAACGTCCGCATGAACGCGGTCCAGTAACGTTCAAGGCTCTACGACACCAAAAGAAGTCACAACAAGAAACACCAAAAAAGTATTTGAGAAAAAGAACAATTCACGTTCGCAGTTTCAATTTCTTTAAAAACAGAAGAAGAAAAAGGAACCGGCTGCTGTTAATCTCGTTATGTGCGTTTCTATTGGTTAGTTACTCTGGTACTTATGGTACACTTTTATTATAATGTTATATTGCAATTATACCATTTTTGTATCTATTCAGAAGCAAATCGTATTGATATGTCGTGTTCATATTCATTTATTTATTCTTTACCTAATAATTGCAATGAACTTGTAAAAATTACTTTAAACATGGTTTTATTCAAGCATTAATTCTCTTCAAGAAGTAGGGAAGATTGAATGGCATTCAAACTGTCATACAGTGTTCACTAGAGTGTAACCGGTGTAACGTTTACGTATCGTCAAGTGTTTGTTTAGCAAAGACCTTGAATTTTTTTCTCAAGAAAAGCGTCAAATGGAGTTTTCATGAAGCGGATCGTTACACGTGAAATATTCTGTTAGCGGAAAGAACATATAGTAGTAACAGGGTAACAGGTACTCACGCAAGGCTGCTGTAGGTGTCTTTCAGCATCCTTGATGGGTTTTCAGCAATGTGAAGTAACGATCAGTTGACGTGGCCCAAGGATTTTTATGGGCGGCCGCTCTACCTCATTCAGGTCTATCAGAAGTTTAAAAACTCACGAGTTTTGCCGCATGGTTAACAGAAATACCTAGAATTCTGTTGAAACTAGGTGGCAGGGAAGACAAATAGGAAGCTTGTACTGTACCGAAAATGTTGCTAGTACACTGATGATTGATAGATGGATAGGTGGATGGATGGATAAGTAGTTAGATAGGTAGATAGATATATAGATAGATAGATAGATAGATGGATATTAGAAAGATAGATCGATAGACAGATAGATAGATGGATATTAGAAAGATAGATCGATAGATAGATAGATAGATAGATAGATAGATAGATAGATAGATAGATAGATAGATAGATAGATAGATAGATAGATAGATAGATAGATAGATAGATAGATAGATAGATAGATAGATATTAGACAGATAGATCGATCGATCGATCGACAAGAGTAATAGAAAAACGGATCTGTGCATATCTAACTGTTATTTCTTTGACCAATGATAGTTCAGTCCACGTAAACCCCCGTTACATATCACACATACTCTAACCCTTGCCTTTGTGTAACTTTCACTCGTTTCAGTTAAAGATGGATAATTCTTCGCATACAGTATTCATGCAGCGTTTTTGCTACCGGGGTCTCTTTCACCCAGAGGGATACCATGGCTCTGGGTGTTTTAGAAAAAAAAAGAGGCACTGTATATACATCATCGGCACCGACGTTTTCCTCGGGTATTTAATGTACACTTCAATTACCCAACACCGATCTCCTGAATACAAATTACAAGTCCGCGAAGGTTCGTCTGGCATGAAGCTCCCAAGGTCTGGTATATCCTTTAGATATGCAAGATGTTATGGCTCATGGTTGCACATGCATACTGTACAAGTGAAAGGACTGGGTGAAAGTTATACTGTATCCTTCCAAATGGAAGAAGAATAAGTGGACAAACTAGTTTCTCCCTCCTGCGGCATTGATGCTGAATGTGTATGAAAGTATCATCTTCAGTTTGAATATGGTTCCATGGAATGATGTTAAGTATTACTACATTGATAGTATCCTGGACTACTTTAGCTATAGGTTTTAGTAAGCAGTCTTAATGGATATTATTCAACACATGATGTATATCTATTTCATGGTAATATGAATCAAGTATCTTAGTTATCTTATACCCGCTATGATGTTATAACTTTGACGAAGATCACCTAAATACACATGAAAACAAGTAACATATTACATTTAACAGATAAGCAGTCATACAGTAAGTACACGACAATGTCATTTCATAACCAACTAGATACAGCAATTGTACAATAAAAGTTAATTATTCTGATATTGCTGAGTATACTATCTTAAATTTTTATATACGCTATCAACTATCCACTATCTTAACGTTGCCCAATATAATTACGCAACTTGTCACGTGACCGTGACGTCACGCATATCATCTTATGAACCTTTCTTGCTACACAGCAGAGACTGTTTAGATATTACAGCAGTTGAGTATTGACCGAAGCGTGCTGTGCTGGGCACAATTACACAGCTTCCGTTTCCATACGTCACTCACTGCCCACTCGCAGATGTTGCGTGATCTATTATTCACGCTCGCTTACTTAACGTGTATATGTTTATAAATAATACTTGTATTTTCTTGTACCGTAGTGATTAGGTTAAATCTTGTTAAATTAATTTAATGGCTTGTTTATTGATAAAAGCAATAGCGACGAAGTTTGTCTAAATGGCGAATCTTCCCGAAGAAATGCTCGTTGGAGTACATAGAGCACGCGAACGCCTCGACCTTGCTCTTTATTCGTTTCGTTGACTTCTTTCTTATTTCCATTCCTGCGCAGTGAAATCAATAATGCCAAATGACTCGTCGTCCTTTCTGGAAATCTCAAAATCTATAAAATTAATTTAATCACATCATAGGATCATAGGTGGATGAGTATCAGTGAATTTCACACTAGTTAATGCTGACCTTGAATAGCGAGAGGTACAGGTTTCAGACACTAGTATATTTCCGTATGCCATGCAGATATAAATATCGAGATCTGCTAGTAATCGAATGTTAGCAGTCAATTACATGATAAGGTTTTTTTTTTACAGGTTAGTTATAGTTATTGTAATACTAATGTACTGAATAACGTACTTTAGCATATGTAATTCTTCTTAATTTCTTAATTAATGTATTAGGTTATATTTTATTGATATCCTACTATCTTATACCGTAATCGAAAACTATATTACAGGTTAGGTTGGAGTATTACCAACTGCAAGTTATGCATGTTAGTGTTGCTAGTTTCTGAATTAGAGTTTGGTAAGCGTGTCGCATCGATATCTTTACATAGTAATCGATAGTTTTTCATAAGTTAGAATCACAAACAGAATCACAATAGTCAGGTAAATGAGATTGCTGCTATAGTCATGGAATGTGCGGATATATTGTCGATACTTGACAGTAATCGATAGTTATATATATAGTATTTGCAGACATCGTTTGAACGTCTGTACGTACATTTGGATCGATATCGATATCTTTAAAGGAAATTGATATTTATCATTACAGGTTAAAGTTACAAACTGCTGCTAATCGTTATCGTTATTTATTCATTTTACTGAATACAGTAGCCACAGTAAATGCAATGACCAATGACTAATTTAGTTCAAGTTATCAGTTGATAAGTTTAATGCGGGTGGCGCTCTTCATTTGTTTTTTCCTTCACCTTGTTATTCATAGTTCATGGCTCCGCCCCTCTGCAGTATTTACTGGCGTTTCATAAGCAGACGAAGTTTCCAGCCCGCATTCTGACGTTTAAATGTAGCCCATATAACCTAAGGCTAACTCAGTTGTTTTGGGTAACTCTTGGAGGAAAGTCCTTTGAGTTGGGTGCCGCAACTCGTTTCCCAGTTTAGGCCCTTAGCAAAACTGCCCACAAACCGGCAATAATGGCGCGGACGTGTAGCTCGACCCGTTAATGATTTCCAGATCGAGATTATCTTTTAATAGGAAACAATAACTTGCCCTTTAATTTACGGTAGCTGGAACCTTCCGTTTAACTCAAATCAAACGTTTTCCAGAAGGAAGAGGAAGTTACCGCCTAAAAGATACCCGTTAGTTTCTCTGTTTTCTAAATCGTCCGAAAAGCTAAAAATGCAGGAAATGGCGTCGAGAACGAGAAACTTTGCCCTGCTGCTGTGGTTGGCGTTACTCTGCGGCAAAGCCCTGAGTTTGGCGTCGGTGGACCGGCCGACGGCCGCGACGTCCTTGGACTATAGTGTGAACTCCCCGTCCCACGAACACGTCGTAACGCTCTCGCCAAACGGTAAGCATTCTTCCGCGGCACTCAACGATTTCTCGCACGCCTTCCTCGAACCCTCCGCGGCCACCGGTACGTTAACCAGCTTGTTGTAC
This sequence comes from Leptestheria dahalacensis, assembly GCA_022114935.1. NCBI lineage: Eukaryota > Metazoa > Arthropoda > Branchiopoda > Diplostraca > Leptestheriidae > Leptestheria > Leptestheria dahalacensis. The sequence continues at coordinate 53,167 of JAIQCU010000032.1, read as the reverse complement.
AAGTGCTTGTTTTAGTTAATTAATACACATCTCGGTTTCAGGTCACGAGTCGTTGCACGGCGATACGGGTTCGCATGGCGATCCGGGTTCACACGACGGCAAAGGTCACGAGGAGGCTCACGGGGTCCACATCGCCACCGTCGACTTTACTCGGGTGGAGGCGCCGTTCCTCATCGCTCTGTGGATCCTCAGTGCCAGTCTGGCCAAGATCGGTAAATACAGATTTTAGCTTTATTTTTTAATTTATCATTATTCACCGCAATTTCAGAATTCAAGATTGAGAAAAAAACGCGGTTTTCCGTATGAGAAGAAGTAAAAAAAAATTGTCTCCTGGCCTAGTTTTGCTAAAATTAGTTCTTCCTTTTCATTTTATACTGGGCCACCTTTCACCACACGATGGTCGCCCGTTGATATACTTATAATATGACTTGTTAAAGGGATAATCATAATTTAGAAATAAATTACCCCAAAAAACGAGTCGTACTTTTGTGAGATTTTTGAATTAATTTGTATTTTATTTATTTACTAATTTTTTTTACGTTTTAAGTTTAAAAAAAAAACTGAACGCGGGCAAACGAGGCCATCGCTGTCACATTTCCAGTCGGTTTTTCGTTTTTCGTGTGTGAAACTCTGGGGAAAATTGTCGTCCCCAAAAATGAACGTCTCACGATCCTTTTTCCTTGCAGAATTCATTAAAGAATCCACTGAAAATGGCACGGAGACAATTAATTCAGTGACATGGGAACGCGTGAGGTGGCAAACTTGGAAGGCTGGCTTTTAGATATAAACAATTACCCATTGTCTTAATCATTTTCCCTGGGCCGCCTTTCTCCCGTCCCTTTTAATTTCCCATTGGTGGATATTTTCTGACAAATTTTACCGAGAGGTGGGCCATTTTCTGACTTTCTATCAGAAAAATAATAAATCAGAAATAAATCTTAAAAATAAATCAATTCAAATGATTGAGTCAAAAAACTGATTTGAATAAAAATACAAAAAAACTGGATTAAATAGATTAGCAACAAGAACGTCGAATTTTGAATTGGTGGAATACTTTACGAGAAAGAAGAAATTCTGGGAATGTTGAGGTTTCCAGCAGAATTGTCCACTTTTCATTGATTGAGGTTATCGGGTCAAGGTGTTACGGGGAGGGATAAAAAAACAATTTTAAAAAACGATTAAAAAATAAATTTAGAAAAAAAGACAAAAGACGAAGCAGAAATCGAAGAAGAAGAACGAGATATATTTTCTACTGATTTTTCGTAAGAAGATTTTGATGTTTCCTGTTTACTGTCGCTGTTTAGGGCACAGGAAGTTCATTGTGGTGCGATTTTTGTTGCGAAATGTGTATGTGTGTTTGATTTTTTCTTGGCTGTAGATGGCTAATTAGTTTAGAATTAATTTGTTAAAATATTTAATTAAAACAAGGACATCGATTGATAGGCAGATGTAAATATAGATAGATAGATAGGTAGGTAGGTAGGTAGAAAGAAGATAAGTAGATAGTTAGACATAGGTAAGTAGGCAGATAGATGAAAAGAGAGATAAATGGATAGGTCAATAGGTAGGTGAAGGGATGAATGAACGGATAGATAGGCACATAGATTGATAGATAGGTAGGTAGGTAGATAGCAAGGTAGATAGGTAGATAGACATGTGAATAGGCAGATGATAAAAAGAAATGAATGAATGAATAGATCGGTCGATTGTTAGATAGGTAGATATAATTATATAAATAAATAGATAGACAGATAGGTAGAATGTAGAAAGGGAAGTAGTCGGACACATAAAAATTATATATACAGGATGATAGGTAGGTGGATGGATGAACGGATGGGTAGATAGCTAGATAGATAGATAGACAGACACATAGTCATACAGACAGATAGATAAATTGACCCTAAATGAATCGATAGGTAAAAAGACTATTTACTTTCTATTGCTGTTGAGAAACCCCAGCGTGAATAAGCATGTTTTTTTTTTCAACCAATTTGTGTCTCTTTTAAGAAATGAATAAAAATATTTACTGAAAGAAAAATGAATGACCCTGTAAGACAAGCCCAAATTTCATGTTGGGCCAAATATTGCGTCATTCTTTATCACCATACGACTGATTATTAAATTAAATGTAATTCTATATCATAATGTGGTTATTTATTAGTGTGGGTTTAACATTAGATTACACTCGTTATTAATGTTAAAGGATGTTGTAATGTAAGTCTGATTTCTGTCGTTAATTCATTGTGTATTAACTTTAACATCATTCTAGTTCTTAACCGTTTATAATACGTCAAGTAGAATTACTTATAAGTATCTAAAATCAATCATAAAATGTCAATTATAATAATAGCTTTCTTTAACGAGGGAATCTTTGATCGAGTTTCAATACTTATTGTATTTATTTCATATTTAATATATATATGCATTAGATTTAGTCAGTAAGCCATAATATACCCATTATAATAAGTTAATATAATGAATTAAACTTAAATTGATTTTGTCAACGGAATTCCTTGAATGTAGGTTTCCACATGGCGCCGAAGCTGTCGTCAATCTTCCCCGAGTCGTGCCTGCTGATCGTGGTGGGCATCGTCATCGGGCTGCTACTCTTCCACACCAACAACGTCGGCATCTCGCCGCTGACGCCGACCACCTTCTTTTTGTACATGCTGCCGCCCATCATCCTCGACGCCGGCTATTTCATGCCCAACCGACTCTTTTTCGATCACCTGGGCACCATTCTCCTCTTCGCTGTCATCGGCACCATCTGGAATACCGTCACCATCGGTCAGATATTAAACTATCCCATCTAGTTTTAAGAAATTTTTAGGGTCATTTAACTTCCTTACTTACCGTTGATCATAATAATATTAAATTACTAATTTAGTGATACTTTATAGATATAAAGTTGTGTTAAGGACCGTTTTTTGACTTCCAGTAAATATACTTAAGTTAGTAGTAGTTAGTAGTAGTTATTAGGTATTTTCCCCAGATTTGCATGGCTAATTCGTCAAGAGGACCAATTAGAATATAGGAGGAGGCCCAGTAATTTAAATCTGATTCTAATTAATTAAATTTAAGAGATTGTGAATTTTCCCCTGTACTTTTTAAGCTATTGATCGAATCTATCAGACGACCGGTTGAATTTGAAATTGAGTTGAACTGAAAAGACCCATTGATGATTAGACTGTGGTAAGTTACGATTTGGTTTTAATCATAGTTAATACGATTGTAATATTAACTTAGATTGATTGAAATTAAGTAAATAAACAAGGTGAAGTGAAACCTTTCAGTGTTAGAACGGGTTACGTTTATTAATTACATGTTATAAGTAGTGTATTCTTTAATTAGATTAGCTCCTTGATGAGAGATTTCGTGCGGGGGACTTTCAAAACGCTACATTAATTAAGTAAATGAATCGCGTTAATCGGGGGGGGGCACGCGCACTTTTGGTTGAGCACACAGTCTGTTGAAGGTGTTGACGCGGTTTGTATGCTAATCGAGGCTGCGTCGTTTTAACCTTAAAAGTGCGTGGAAGTGGTAAAGACGGTTTTGCACAACTCTCCTTCACTTTCGGTCTGTTGGTTTTGTGGTTCTACCTATCTAGCCATCTCTGTCTTACCTCTATCTGTTTATCTATCTACCTAGCTGCCTATCTACTATCATGTTATATTCGTTCTGCAGTTACCCATATAGGACTATCTTTCTATCTACCAGTTAATAAACTACTATCTGTCTATCTCTCTATGGCTGTTGTAGAACATCTGTAATATAACGTCCTCTGTCTGCGTGTGTATCTATCTTTATATCTAATTAACGTCTCTATGATAGATCTATTATGATAGTATATATCTGTTCTGTATGACATCGAATATGGTACTGTCCTTCTATCTACCAGTCTATCTATGTATTTTTCTATTAAAACTACTGTCAATCTGTGGAGATATCTATCTGTCCATCTGTAACTGTATAATATTTATCAGTCTATCTATCTTATTTATAACTACCTATATATCTTATCAGTCTGTCTGTCTATGTGTCTATCTATCCACCTATCTATATATCATCTAGCCATCTATAATAACTATCTATCTGTCTATATATCTATTTATTTATCGCGCCTTTTACGGATGTTGTAGAGTTACTGAATAGAAGAGAAATCTTGAAATGCCAGGCACGGAAACCTGCGCAAGCCACTCGAGCATGTTAGCATGCGAAACGTCTAGTCTATGACGTAACCTGAACACTTGTTGACATTAGAACAAGAACAACTCTCTACTTTTTCCCTCTCCATGAAGGGGAAGATTACACTCGTCAAGTGATCGATCTCCTGTATGTACTACGATCTACTTACTTATTTATTCATTACTAAATTAGATGACTAATTAGTAAATTAGTACTAATTAGTACTGTTACAATGATTAATTTATTAGTTGTGGTAGTATTATTCTATTACTAAGATAATATTAGCAAAAGTTCATCCGAAACAAGTATAAGACTAATACGAGTTGAAAATATAAATTACAGTTTAATTATTTGAAAGTATTCGTTTAAGCTTGTTTCGTCAATTGTAAATCCACTTAGGTCAAAAAAGACAAATTACGGCAGAAATAATTAAAATATAAAGTAGAAAAAAATACGAGAAAAATCGTACGAGTTCAGTGAACGCGAATGGGAAGTTTCGCAGGGCGTTGTATTTACAAATATCCAGCTTCCCGTCTTTTGCGTTGGACTATTGTATTTCTGAGGAAGTTTCGATTCAAAGCGTGTAGCCTTAACAAAAACAAACGTGAAAAATTCATAAATCTAAATAAAATAATTCTATGTTTTATTCAAATTAATGAATCTTACACTTTCAGATTAACTAAAAGTCAAGTACAGAATTTTTATAAAAATATAAATATAGTTTTTTTTTCCAGTCCAGTCCATTGACTAAATGAACACTCGTATGATAAAAGTTTCATCATTAGTCAGTATCTTGTTAATCACTGTTTCTCGCTTTTGGTATGTGGCAGGTTGGAATTCCCCGAGGAAATTCCAGCCAAGTAACGGTGTGCCCCACACCTGGTGTGAATGTCGAAATCGCAGCGCTTTCTACAGAACAAGAGCCCTGCGTACTTGAAATCCTTCAACTGGGATGTAAAACTGTACTTGGGATAAGAGAAGAGAAGATCAATAGTATGCAAACCGAGATATAATAATTTAGACTGTCTTAATGACATCGATTGACGCTAATGTCGACGCCGGCTAACCGGTTTAAGTTATACAAATGTTAATCCATCATTTACTTAATCAATCTGCAATACAACTGTCCAATTATCGTGTAATTCAAGTGCAGTTTCAGTACAGTTGCCAACAGTTACCGATTCCCTGTTTGTTTGCATCGGTGAATCGATACGAAGGTCGGTCTTCCTCGTGAGTCATATCGATTCGCATGTGTGAAACATCTGCTCCGTGCGCAGTAGGTTTTTTTAACACGTCATACCCGAAGGTCACTGTGTGATATCGTTGTTTGCTGGAAAGGTTAACGGCGGCGATAAAACCGGGAAGTAAACATTCGAATTTCAAAACCTTTTTGAAAACTGATTCGATCTTAAGGTCCAAATGTTAAAGTCTCGTACTTTTACCTGGATATTTAATTATTAGGATTTCAAAATTTTAGTAAAATTTGATACCTTACATGACCGGGTGTTGATCGTTTGTAAAGGAGTTTGCGCTGATTGGCCGATGGACAAGTCCTGTAACTATGAAGAGACCAATGAGAGCTGAGATATAGTAATTGGATACGGATATTTTAAAGAAGAAAATAGTACTTTATTTAGCGTAGCCGTAATGGGATTTAAATAAATCACGCTGCCATTTCCTCTCTTTGGTAAAACGCCCTATTCCTTCAAGCAGAACCAAAAACGTACACCTGTGAAGATTGTGTTAAAGATTCTAGCGCGTTATCCCTGTAAAATCAATAGATAGATAGATAGATGGATAGATAGATAGATAGATATACGGCACAGTGTAGATATATTAAGTATTAACTATATAAACTGAAATGCAGATAAATTGTGCTGATAGATAGATAAAAACTCGATAGGAATCAACTTGTTACAATAAGATTGTCCGTTCCAGGATAAAAAAGAATGACATAATAATGTTTGAACACATCGTGATCAATTGTAGTGAATTGCAGTATTTCATAATAATGTTATAATTAAGTCGTAATATTGTCACACAAAATGTAACAAAGCACTAATTGAGATATTATAATATAATGTGAATTAGAAATTTGGATTTTTTTTTTGAACAGGTTTCGCTCTGTGGGGCTGCGGTCAGACCGGATTGTACGGGTTCGACCTGCCGCTGCTGGATACGCTCCTCTTCTCGGCGCTCATTTCGGCCGTCGATCCCGTGGCCGTGCTGGCCGTCTTTGAAGAGATCCACGTCAACGAGGTGCTCTACATTGTCGTCTTTGGCGAGTCGCTTCTCAACGATGCCGTCACTGTGGTAAGTTAATTATATCTTATGTATTTGTTGTATCCTTCTCTGTGGCAAGTTATTGATATCCTATATATCTGTTAAGTGTTTCTCGTATTATTATATCATATTTATTCATGTGGTATTATAATTGTATTAGTCGGTTTTCAAGTTGTTGGGCACTGACTGAGATTTTGAGATTGAGTGGTGTCGGTAAGAACTTGAGTGTTAGATGGACAGATAGGCAGTTAGATGGATAGGTAGATGGATAGATGGTTAGATAGATAGGTGTGTGGGTGGATGGATAGGTGGGTAGGTGGGTAGATAGATAAATATACAAATGGATAGAGGTACATGGACAAATGGATAGACGGACGGGCGAACGGATAGGGTAAATAGATGATGGGTAGACAGATAGCTAGTTAGATACTTGTAGCTAGTTAGTTGAATATGAGTGGACAGATTAATAGCTAGACCTATAGAAAGATAGATATTCGGATAAATAGGTTGATAGACACATCGATAGGTAGATAGGTAGATTAATATGCAGACAGAGAGATAGGTAGATCGATCGATAGGTAGGTAGACTGATACACAAAAAGACAGCTAGCTAGTTGGGTAGATATAGTTAGGAAGCTAGACTGATAGGTAGGCATAGACACACAGACAGATAGATAGATATAGATGTGTAGACAGATATAGAAGAAAGACAGAGGGATTGAGAGAGAGACAGTTTAATAGGTAAGTAGATGCATAAAACAAAGAGAGATAAATAAATGTACATAGCTGGATAGATAGACCGAAAATAGGTAGATAGACAGGTGGATAGGCAAATGGGTGTATAGGTAGATACGTATGCAGATACATAAATATAGATAGATAGATACATTCAGCTAGTTAGATAGATAGATAGATAGATTGATATATGGGTATTTCGATATAGAAGATGACCAACAGACTTTATAAATAAACGGGCCGACCGATAGACTAGGATAGAATTCTTCCACATTTGCAAAAGTACAGCCATTTCTGCAAAAAATGTGAAACGCAGGTGATTGACGTATCCGGAGGTTACGAAAGTTTCATCATTACGTTTTCTTGTTCATCAAAGTAGGTCGTTTTGGCAATCACGTGAGCGATTCAACTGGGCGAGTTTGCCAGTTCAGTCAACTCATTGACTCGTTAGTTTACAGGTTTTCTCGACAACTTTATACCGAAACCTCCACAATCAACCTTACCTCAAATCATCTTACGGTGTTAAGTTTAATTCACTTAAGATCGATGTAATATCGAAGTGTTGAAATCTATAGTATAACTAGTATTGAAGCGACAGCCAAATGTTGATGGTTATATCTCAGATGTTAAGGTAATTGCAATTAAATCTATTAAACCATTGTAAGTAATCACTATTCGTGATCGTTATCATCAACTATTCACTGAGAATTTGGATGGTTTCAAAGGCTATTGCGAGGGTTACATTCACCACACCACGTTTCATTGATGTTTTTGCAGGTCCTTTACAACATGTTCGACTCGTACGTGGCCATGGGCACGGAGAACATCTACTACACGGACGTTCTATCGGGATTCGCCGCCTTTTTGGTGGTGGCCCTGGGCGGTACGGCCATCGGTATCATCTGGGGATTCCTCACGGGTTTTGTGACCAGATTCACCAACCACGTGCGTGTCATTGAGCCCATCTTCATCTTCGTCATGAGCTATTTGGCTTACCTCAATGCGGAAATCTTCCACATGTCCGGAATCCTGGCGTGAGTTAAAAGTTTATCCTCTATCAGGAACCACGTGATATTCTTAAAATTAGAATAATAATTTATTGTAATCACATATAGTTAAAAGTATAAATAAGTACATAGTTCAGTTGATTGAGTATTGTTTGATATCTCAGTTGTTTCATTCCGTAATTTTATTGTAAATCGTAATAATCGTATCTGTTATTTAATATATTTCAGTTGTTTCGATAAGTGATATTATAGTTATCTTATTAACTTGACTGCTGTTTCTATTTCTAAGTTATCTCTTTTTATTTGGAGGTAACCTACCCTTGAAGCAATATTAGTTTTTCATGTGCGGCCAATCAAGCGCTACCCTAATTCACAGTGACTTGCCAAATGGCCAAGTCGAGGCCGTCCTTCACCTCAATGGGCGTTAGCCTGTGCAATCGAAATCGAAACAACCGTGGCATATTTCTTTAGACTAATCGAAGCCCTCGCGCTCCACTGGGGAAAAACGCGTGAAATAGTTTTTTAAGGCAAAGTAAAATAGTAAGTAATAATGATAATCGAAGTGAAGAAACCTCGAGGCGAAAAAAAAGCTCGGGAAATAATGATTGGTCAATATTTTAGAAAAAGAAAACGACGATAATGGGAAAAATCAAAACTCGGATTTTTTATTTGTCTTTTTAACCTAAATTTTATTTATTTATTTTTTAAATGTAATTTGTTGATTTTAATTTTATCCGGATTCTAAACTGGGTCATTTATCTCGTCATTGCGAAGGTGTGACGCGTGAATGACACATTAACTGCATTCTTTATAGAGAAGAATTAGTACTTAAAAATATTTTTTTAAATAATAAAAGTAATTAGTAATTTTAATTAACAGAGACTCCTTTGTTATGGATCTGTTGTTCTCACGATCCACGTTTTGGCTATAAAAATATCAACTTTCACCTAACTTTGATGATAATTAAATTTAATTATTAAAAACATAAATTATTAGAAAGTAAAGTAGTAAAAAATGTTGTGAAGACTTGGTGAACTAGTGATTTTTTAAAATTGAGCAAATGACGTTATTATTATAACGAGGCAAATATGGTGAAAATGTTAAGTTAAATACAGTATATTATCTTAATTGTATTAGAATTATGATCCCGTAGAATGTCAAATTTAACTTTGATTGGTTCTGTTTTTAAACCGGATTGTCATTTTTTAAAAATCAGTATAAATATAGCTTAAATACAGTATTATGTTGACGGTATTAAGTTATAATTTCCTAGATTGTGGGAATTGCAATTTGATTGGTTGGTTTTGCAGGATCACCTTTTGCGGGATCACCATGAAGAACTACGTCGAGTCGAACATTTCTCAAAAGTCGCACACGACGGTCAAATACGCCATGAAGATGCTGAGCAGCAGCTCGGAGACCATCATTTTCATGTTCCTCGGCGTCAATACCGTCCACGACAAGCACGACTGGAACACGGCCTTCATTCTGCTCACCATTATCTTCTGCTCCTTTTTCAGGGCCATTGGTAAAAATTCAATTAATAAAATGAGGCAAATTAAATAATAAAATAATTCAATAGTGAAATTAACAACTAAATTAATCAAAATAAGCAATTAATTAGTAAATCTATGAAAATTCTGAAAAAATACATTAGGTTGTTAGGTTTTGTTTTGTCAAATGGCCAACGTGTTGATTACGTAATAATATTATTGCTAATCAAATATAGCGGTTAATGTTTTCTTAATAAGGGTATGTGGTATAATTAAGTGGGTTTCTGTTGATTGAATTAGTTTAAATGCAATTGTATAGTTTGGTAGAGATTAGGTAGCTTGATTTTTTTTTATTGTTTGTCGGCCAAGGCCGTTCCTTCCCTTCTAAAGTCGTAATCCATGAAATACTATGTTTTGATGTTTGGATGCTTTTTGTTTCTTGTTTTTTTCCGATGCTATATACTTGAATATAAAAGATAATTACATTAAGTTTAACGTAAAGAACGGATTATTCATGTCGAGGTTTGATTGATTGAGCGTAACATTACATGAAGGGTGTATTGGTTTAAATTTAACTTAATCAGTGGTAGTTGAGTTGTAAGCTCTTCAGTTGTACGTGTAGTAAAACTTGACTAGTTTGTTTAATTGAGTTAATTAAGCACAATAATGGACAGGATGTTGATTAACGAAATTCACATTTAGATGGATAGATAGACAGATGGATAGATAGGTAGGTAGGTAGTTAGACATATGGGTGGATAGATAAGTAGGTAGATATATATGTGAGTAGATAGGTAGGTAGGTAGGTAGGTGGATGGGTAGGTTGATATATGGATAGGAAGATAGACAGGCAGACGGACAGCCAGACAGGCAGACGGACAGACAGACACCCAGACAGACAGACAGACAGACAGAAGACAGAAGACAGATAGATAGATAGATAGATAGATTGATAGATAGATAGATAGATAGATAGATAGATAGGTATGTAGGTAGATACATGGATAGATAGATAGATAGATAGATAGATAGATAGATAGATAGATAGAGTTATTTCAGCATAGCTGGCTTACAGTATGTTTCGAAATCGAATATGATGATCAGATTGAATGATCAAGTTGAATTAAAGTTGAATTGTTGTTATTTTGCAGGTGTGGTGGTACTGACAGAGCTGGCCAATCACTTCCGCCTGCACAAGCTGGACAATGTGGAGAAGTTTGTCATGTCATACGGAGGACTGCGAGGGGCCGTGGCATTCGCTCTGGTTCTCTTGATCGATCCGAAAAAAGTGAAAGCTCAGCCGCTTTTCGTCACGGCCACCATTTCGGTCGTCTACTTCACCGTCTTCTTCCAGGTGGAAAATCTCTCTCCCAATTCTTTTTAAAAATTTATATAAATTCAAAATCTTCGTTTCATTTTTTATTTCTTTTTCAAGTTGTCCTAATTTAATGTTATTCCATTTTTTAAATTTTACATTATATTCGTTATATTTTAATTCTATAAACATGTGTGTTTTTAAAAATATTGTTTTGTCTATTATAATTTGTGGTCAGCCGTTTTTCGGCAATTATTTTGGGTGGCATCAGTGACTTAATTATATTATATTTGGTTTCAAAATAATGTTGAATTAATATACCATGATTCGATTTTTCCTCCATTCCAAACGAAATTAGTTTAAATGAATTGATAGTAGCTATTAAATATATATATTCCTATAAATTTTAAGTTTCTGGTCAGCCGTTACTTTTTTTCTCGTCAACTTTTCCCCTTTTGTTGTTGTTTCGACAAATGACTGACTCTTCATTGATGATTTTCAGGGTATAACCATCAAACCGCTGGTGAAATTTCTCAAAGTGAAACGCGCCAATAAGCACGAGAAATCGATGAACGAGCGCGTCTCTGAAAAGGTGAAACAGCTGTCAAGATTTTCTCATTTTAACTATTTTTCCTGGAACGATTAAAGTTGATTAAGTTTGTATTGGTTTGCATGGTGAACCATATTGATGGGTAGATAAAAGAAAGAATGAATGGTTAGGTAGCTAGCTAGCTAGATAATTTTGATAGATACGTTAGATAAATAGATAGTTAAGTAGATAGATAGCTAGGTTGATGGATGGATGGATGGTGGATTAAGGATGGACTGATGAATAAATAGATTGGTTAGAAAGATAGATTAGATAAATAAATAGTTATATAGATAGATAAACGAATAGACCAGCGGGTAGTAGACAAATAGATAAACAGATAGATTGGTTGATAGATGGACGGATGGATGATGAATGACAGATGGTCTGATAAATATATAGATAATTAGAAAGACAAATAGCTAGATAGACAGATCGATAGATGGAAAGACGGATAGATGGATGGATAGACAGTTAAATAAATAGACAGATACAAAGATAGATAGATGGATTGATAGATGAATAGACAGACAGATTGAAAGATAAATAGACAGATAGATAGATAGGCAGACAGACAGAGAAATACATAGATGCGTATAGATACATAGGATACATACAAAAGACAGATAGATCAACAGATCGATCGATAGATAGATAGTAGATTGACAGGTGGATGGATAGTTAGATAGATAGTCAGATAGATAGGTAGGTATGAACGAAGTAAGGGTAGATGGTTAGAGATAGATAGTTAGGTGGTTAGATAGATACACAGATAGACAGATGAACCCAGTTTTGAACCAAGTCATAGTACAATTAAGAATAACTATGAGGAAAACATTAAATATTTATCTTAATAAAAAATAATATCTGTTTTTATTCAACTTTGTTTCTTAGTTGATGGATTACACGATGGCCGGCATGGAAGACATCCTGGGGCACATGGGCAACTTGAAACTTCGCGACAAGTTTAAGCAGATCGACAACCGTTACATCCGACCGTGTCTGATCCGCGAGCACAAGGCCCACGAACCCAAAATCTTGGAAACTTATTCCAAACTGGCTATGAAAGACGCTATGGAATTCATGAGACGCAATGCGTCGTCCCTGGCCACGGGATCCAATTCGGAATCCATGGCCGTCCTCTTTAGGAATTACACTTCCAATAACCTGCAGAATAAGTAATTTCCCTATTTAACACATCGTTATTGTAATTTTTATGTTATATAAATATATATAATATACTAAAGATAAAAATAATGATATTTACCATTATTAAAGTAATATAAGTACAAAACTAACTTCATTGCGATAAGACAGGAATTGTATGAATGAATGAGATGATGTAAGCTTTACTATACGATTAATGTTACGTTAATTTTTTAATCATCGTTTGTTGTTAATTACATTACCATTGATTTAAGAGATTTATCTTAATTTCTGTAAGATAGGATTTCCCGGACAGTTGATAACAGTAACTATTCTTTATCTATCTATCCATTAATCTACCTATCTATCTATTCATCTATTTATCTATCTATCTAACTTAGTAATCTATCTATCTGTCATCAATCTCTCAGTCTACCAATCTATCTAGTCACTTTCGCAGGTATTTAACTACTGTAACATTAACAACAGTAACAACAGTAGTATTATCAACATAAGTCTTAAATATAGGAGAGTATAATTTAACTTAGTCGGGTTTAAATAATGAAAATAAAATTTACATAAAAACTAATTAATTATGTGTTAAGTCATAGTTTAATCGTATAATAATTAGAATTTTTTTTTTAATTCAGACTTGGTTAAAATAATAAAATCGAAACGATTTTTTCTTTAGCAGTGTCACCGGAGACAGTGGCTGGAATTTGGATCTCGGCGAACTGGAGTACAATCCGTCGGCTCGTGACCTGACGGATGCTAAAATCCATCACCTCATATCAGAGGACCTGTGGAGGCCTTACAGAAAGGTATAATATTTTTAATCAGAATCAGAAAGTTAATTAATTAAGTATTATCTACTCTAATAAGTTCAACTTCCTAAAATTTAACCCAATTAACTAATATTATTGATAAACATGATAGTCATATAACAATATTATATTGAATTTCTGCTGTATTAAGTAAATCATTTATAGAGATTATAATTTATTTTTTTCAGCTACACAGATAGTTATTCGAATTACTTTTAATTTACTATCATACAACTTAATTTGTTCTTTAATTTTTTCCCCATTTCAGAGTATAAGGAGACTGAGCTACTCGCGGCACGCCGTCAACGACCGCGATTTGACGACGGATCTCAACAATCACCACTTGAACCACAACACGCACGTCAATATACGACGCATGGTCAGCGAGACTGTGCGCAAGCAGCACTCGAAACGCATCAAACGCCAGAGAGTATATTAATTATTATTATTATTATTATTAATATTTATGTATCTCTTTAGCAGTTAAACTTAATCTATAATTTAATTTTAAATTCTGTGGTAATAATTCACGATGTTATAAATTAAAGAGGTTTGAAAATTGATGTAAATGTATTTGATTGTGTAATAACACGAGGGTTAATTGTTGATGAAACTATTTGTGTAGATATATATGTTAATTTTGACATTTTTGTAATTTTTTATTAATTGAGCTTTTTTATTAATTCTATAATTTGTAATTATTTTTATAATCCATTTATCTTTAAATAATTTTTAATAATTTCCTTGATTATTAATCGGTTCTGGTTGTTTCAGGATGGAGCTAATGGCAGCGCCCGGAATGGCAAGGTCGTGTCTTTCGAAAACTTGAAGGAGAACGGCTCGTCAAAGAAGCTGCACGATGGTATTAATTATAGATGAAATTAAATAGTAATTATAATATTATAATTATAATAACCTGTCTTGTTTGAAAAATCGATGCAGATTACTTACACAGCGTCATCCACGATATCAGCGAGGTGGACGAGAGCAAACTCGACGATGACGTGGTCGCTAAAACCAACCCCAAGTACGAGAGTACCGAGGATCTGGAGGGCGGAATTACTTTTACGGCCAGAAAACAATCAAGTAATTTACCTTCATTCATATATGACCGTCTTAAAAGTTAATTCATCGTTAATTCGCCATATGATAATTAAGAGTAAATTTTACTTAATCACTGATATGAATTCCAAATTATAATTAGTACAAAATTAAAATATTAAATATATATATATATATAAATTGCAAAGTGAGGGACATACCCGTCATCGTCATCAAAGAAGACGATGACCTCGCACTGCCGACACACACATCCATGGTGGCCAAACTGATGAAAAATCAGCAACTGGCCCTGGCTGCCTGTTTAACAGCCAGCGCAGTGGCCAGGGTGTCCGTCGAACCTGAAATACCCAAAGTTGTCGAAAAATCCCCCAAAATTGGAGAAAAATCGCCAAAACCGCCTCCCAAATCGCCCAAGAACGGCGACAAATCGCCCAGGATTGGCCATAGATCGCCTAAACCCGGCTGCGGTAATGGCCAGCAGCAGACGAATAACCTGCTCAAGCCTCCGGTGACTCGATTCAGATCAAAGTCAGCCTCTCAAGCACCCGGACAAGGACTGAATTTCTCGCCCGATGTCGCCAGAAATAGACTGCGGTTCGTTATGGAGAGAGAGCCGTGCAAACGAGTCGATTCCTATGGTAAACTACGTTGAAAATAAACAGAGAAGGTCACAGTTTGACCTGAGAGGTGCGTGGACTAACCCAACGGGGTCAATGGATGTGGTGCTCTTTCTTAACTCCCTTCAGTGATTGCCAGGAAAGGTTCTTAACCACACATGGTCCGGTGGAAGTTTCGTGGTTATCGGTTGTTTTTTCAGGTGCTGAAACGATTCTTTTTCGGCCCCTAACGAGATTTCCAAAATACTAACACCATTCATTAAACCTATTCGATTTACTGTTTAAAATTGCAATATTTAGATACATACATTAGGTATTATACTTATTATTATTATATATTAGATCTTGTATTTAAAATATACAGATACACTATATAAACTTGCGGTAAATAGATATTAGACTAATTAAAATTTAAGTTATTTTAGATGGTTTGCTACTTGTTCAGTATTGTTTGGATTTATGAGCGAAGATGGATTTTTAATGGGTGTGGTCTACTGTTATTGTTGGCAATTGGAATAGAGGTTGACAAACGTTTGGAAACGAAGAAGCTGACTAGAAGGGTTATGATTAGGTTAATTGAAATAAATACGATTTTGTCTGGTCAATCCATATTGATGGATAGATGGATGGACAGACGGATAGATGGATAGACAGATAGGCTAATAGGCAGTGATAGACAGGTAGAAAGATAGATAGATAGGTAGGTAGGTAGGCAGATAGATGGAAAGATGGCTGTAGATGGATACATAGATAGACAGATAGTTAGATATATAGATAGAAATGTCGTTAAATATGTTAAGAGACAGATAGACAGTGATAGACGAGTAGCTAATAGATAGATAGATGGATAGATAGATACCTAGATAGATAGATAGATATGTACATAGAAATGCCGTTAGATAATAAGATAGATAGATGAATAGATAGATAGATGGATAGATAGACTGATTGACAAGTAGCTAATAGTTAGATAGATCGATAGTTACATCGATACATAGATAGAGAGACAGATAGATGGATACGGATATTATTAGGTAGACAGACAGATAGATAGATAGGTAGATAGAAAGATAGATAGACTATAGTAAGGACATTAACCTGTCCTTTCTGTCTTGTTCTACCGATCTGACACCGCAGTGTAATTCAAATTTAATTAACCCTAAAAACAGGAATAAAGCGCTTGTATAGATTAGACTAACCTCACCGTGTCTTGTCAGTTATACACATGCGGCCGTCTACGGGCTCTTCCAGCACAACGCCGCTTCTCTGTCATTCACCCGGTTGTAATGACGATGACATTAAGGATTATGGTGAAGGTTAGATATTGGGTGACATTTGGAACTTCTATTTCATCCCGCTGCATGGTTTTCGGAATCTGTTGTTTTTTTTCGGTTTGCTGTGCTTGTTGGCTTTGGGTTCAGTGCCATTTTACTGTTGCTATTCTCTTATTTTTTAATTAATTTAATTTAAACGTCGTTTGAATATTCTTTTATGCGTATATCGTTATAATATGTAATCATACTATAGCCGTGACCGATAATGAAACAGTTCAACATGGGTACCGTGCTTGTTCATTCATTCATTCATTCAGGTTATTCTACTTGTTAATCTTTATATTTCATCTTTTAAATTAATTTTCTGAGTGTATTTTGTACCTAGCAGCGTACTAATTACTTATAGTCATGGTTAATTGTATCAAATGAGAGAGTAAGATGATTAACCTTTACCAAATCGAGTTAAGTTCAGTTGAAGATAAAAAGTTTGCAGCTCAGGAATTGTTATGATAATGTTTATGTATTACGCAATCAGGTTCTTACGGTTGCCTCATTCAGATGATTGTTATTGAAAATTAGTATTCTATTATTATTATATTTTTATATAAATAAAGAACTAACCAACCGGCCGGGTGCTTTTCTGGTTTTTGACTTAAACAATTTCAGTTGTTGTTTCAGTGTTGATTGCTGATTAAATTTGGCTTTGATTTTTTGTAATTGGCCGAGGTTGTAGTTTGATTTTGCATGGCGATTTCGCTGTTTTGCTTTGGGCAGTTTGATATTATCATTCGCATTGTTTGAAAAAATTCAAGTTTGGATTTGGATTAAAAAAAAATTTTCAATTTGATGAAACAGGAGAAGCTGCCGTCGTCACGCCGACCGCCGTGGAGTTGCAGTTACCCTGGAAGCGCGGCGATGAGAACGACGTGTGCGACATTCCGGTCAAGCAGCGCGAGTTTCCACTCTGGGTGGAGAACAAGGAATACACTGCGTACAACTCGCCTTCTAATACATTTCTGGGTAAATTTAACTTAACTCTTACATTTTGTTAAGAGTCATCAACTTAAAGGTTATATTCGCATTCGTATCATTCAGTCAGGTTCAGTCAGTTTACTTGTATTGGACACATTTCGTGGAATTATATTATATTTAGTTAATTGACTTCCGGGCAAGTAAATTTAGTTTACTGAATTTTAATAATTTTTTCTATATAATTAAAATTTACGAGAATTTTATTAAAATTCAGATTGTATTTTTTGATCGAATATCGACGGTTCAGTTTATTGCCAAATGCCCATCCAATAAGTGAGCTGAATTGATTCAGTCGACTTATTAATTGTTTATGTGATTCATTAACATTGATCTGTTTTTTAATTCACCTTATAACCTAGTTGCAATTAATATATAATAGATAATAATTAATTTCAGTTTAAGTATTTAACTTACGTGGTTATTGCAGCATTTTTTTTTATCGAATTTCCTTTAAAACAAATTACATAATATCGTATTTTCGAGTCCTTGGAATCCAATTATCCAACTCGATTCAGACATAAACTCAATGTTAAAACTCCATCTGTGACTAATCAGGTGAAATAGTCAAATTAATTTAATTAACTTAAAAGTTTATTGAATTAAAATCTGATTGAAACCAGGTGATTTAGGCAAAAAGCAGTCTGCCCACCCTTCGGTGATTGGCCTCTTCAAGAGGGAATCTGTGCACCGCCAGAGGTCCAACTCGTTCAGCGGTCTTTCGGACCCGGCCGACGGCAGCGGGCCATCGTGCGTCGTCAACGTGACCATCCCCGAGGAAGGCAGCAGTTCCAGTAATTCCAGCCATGTCTAGTGCGATATTTTTTGAAAATAGTAAATTCCCTTATTATTCAACAAGTATAAAACATAATCTAAATTTACCCCCAAACGAGTGGGTAAGATTTTAAAACGCAGTTTTAGTTGAACACAAGACAGACAAGAGGTACCTATATTATAATTAAGTTTAAATTCAGATTTTTACAATTCAAATTAACCGTGCAATTTTTAGTCGGACAAAAGAGTGAGATCTGAGAAGCAGAAGCCCTCCATGTAGTCGTTTATTTATCTTATAATTTGTTGCTGGAGATTACCGTACTTATTGTAATAACCCGACTAATATATCAGACATTTTAACGAACTGAGCATTCCAAGTAATGTTGACTTGAAATCTTTATCTTCTCCCCCGCAAGATAAATAACTGAAAATTGCCATTGTCACTGAAACGCAACAGTGCAGGGTATGATTTCTTCGACTGTGGTTTGTTTTCTATGAAGAGATTAGCTAATTAGCTAAATATAGCAGGTGAGAGGTATTTTAAGCAAAAAAGACAGTTTCACACCAATACAAGGTTATATAATGAATGGAGTTTTCCTGATTCCCTAGTGTTTATAAGCCAATGAAAGAGCTGCGATTTGATCGAATATTATGTCGACCTGTACAGAAAAAAGGTTATTTTAATTAGATAGTTAAAGATTAGATCATCTTTCTACTTTGATGAGTAACTTGTTATGGCTGTAATCGTAATAAACTATTAGCCTATTTGAGATGAGATTACAGTTTACTGTAGGGGAAGATGACCGCAATATTGCAGAGTAAATCTAATTAGTTTAACTTTAATTGGTGTATCTTTTAGACAAAGTTTATTATAGGGTAATCCATGATGTTTGATCAATAAAAGAATGGATTTTAAAACATTGCATACAAGTTGGATAATGCGTTTGATATTCCGTATTTCCCGATGATTAAAGATGTTTCTAATTACATCACGAATTATTATCGGTGACTGTAATGAACGTGTGGTTATTTCCATTTCATTTTAGGCTTAAAACGTCGATTTTCGTTCTGATGTTTTATTTTATGCTATCTAATAGTTAGCATTTAGTGTGTTAACTCAGATCTGGTTTGCCTGAATTTTCTTTAGATCTTTTAGCTACTTTTGATATTTTGTAATAATAATAATAATAATAATGTTGTGAACGATTTAGTATATGATTTTTTAAAGGTTTAATCGGATGTGAATTTTAAATGTACGGGAGTATATTACCATTCGTTATGTAGTAATAAGTAATTAATATATATATTACGGAAGTATGTAGTTGAGTTGAAAACGGGAATTCGTAGCATGGAAAAATACCGCCATCAAACGGCAGAAAGCCGAACTAAATGTTTGTCAACTCACTATCTAGTAAATACTAGTTTAGTTTCAACTTTAACTCGAATTTATATCGAATTTCAATGGATTACCTAAATTCAAACTCAATTAGATTCAACAGAGGAATTCGTCAGATTTGAAAGTGGCGCCACCTAGCGGCAGTAGTTGGAACTAAATGCAAGGTCGAACCCGTTCAACAGGTACACCCTGCGAGCTGTTAAAACCTGTCAAGAGTAGCCGAGTCGAGCCCGACCTGTGAACAACTGGGTTCCTTCAAAGCTGCTATCTCTTTCGTGTTACGGGTTTTTTTATCTCCTGTTTTAACCGTCGATATCAGTCAGAAACCTTTTCTTTTTGAAAAGCAATTAATTTTAAGTTAACGACGCTGCTTTGGAGAATACTTGCGGCCATTTTCGTCGACTCGGTCATCGAGGAATCTTCAAGAAAGTCTTCAGGTGCGTGCTGGTGTTGGCAATCGCCTCAAGGGCAAGGTACCTTTTCTCATTCTTGTCTTTTAAAACATTTAATATATTTCGACGGGGCGCATTACCTATTTTAGTCGTGTGTATCGCTGATTTCGCAATATTAGTAATCGTTACACCCGTGTCGGTAAGATTCTGGTGTTGTTATTACTGTGTGGAATTTTCGATTAGAATGTTAAGGTGATGGAAAGGGCTAACGCCCACGTAATTCACGGTAACGTTATGAAATCCCCAAGGCTGATTTCCGTGTGGTCATTCTTAATTTATCCGTTTAAGTAAATTAAATATACATACCAGTTGATAAATTAAATGAGATTTGATATTTGTTAACGTTTTGGAATTGTTAATTAATTTGTAAGTTTATTAAAAATAAAATAGTATAATTAAGGTAATAAAGTATAAAGAAAATCGGTAAGTAAATGCATAATTGAAAAAGATAATTAAGATTGTTATTTTAATTATTTTTAAATGAATGCAAGGCGGAAGTTGAAATATCTCCGGTCGTTTACGGTCTGCTGACTATTTTCTCCTTGTTGAATTAATTTTTTTTTGGA
Source organism: Leptestheria dahalacensis (assembly GCA_022114935.1). Lineage (NCBI taxonomy): Eukaryota > Metazoa > Arthropoda > Branchiopoda > Diplostraca > Leptestheriidae > Leptestheria > Leptestheria dahalacensis. Next base: position 32,420 of record JAIQCU010000032.1, on the reverse strand, counting down.
AAATGAATTTTATAAATCAGTTATTTTAAATATGAGAAGGGAAGGTGGAATAGAAATTTAAGTATTAATGAGCAAGTGTTAATGAGTTATCGTTGAATTTATTTAGATTTTTTAAATTTAATTATGATCAAGTTAATGAAATGAATAAGTAGATGAGGATTAACTATAACTGAGGACACGTGATGTGTTTTTCTTGCACAAGTTGCACAATTTAACCCAAAGTCCTGGAGAAATTTTCCTCCAACGGCCAATGGAGGTGCGCGAGTGGGTGGAGACTGTTTGGAGAAAGTTTCCCCGTCTGCTACGTGGCGGATGTGTTGCAATCAGAGGATCAACGCATCCGTGAATCCTGATTCTTGAACTTAAACTTTCCATCAGGATCTGTAGAATCTCGAGTTCCGGTTGACAATTTCTGTTTGTTTGTGTTATTGACTTTTCGTTCAGGAATTTCTGGAGGGAAAACCAAATTGCTCGATTCGTCCATCTATCGATCCATCTATCTATCTACCTATTTATGTCAATCTATTTATACGTCTGACTACTTATCTATCCATCTATCTATCTATTTTATCTACCTATATCTATCTATCTATCTACCTATCTTTAGTTATCTATCTATCTCTATTTATGTATCTATAAGTCCATCTATCCAACTTCCTAATTATCTATCTATCTATCTAACAACCTATTTATATCAAACTATCCATCCGTCTATCAATCTAGCCATTCGTCTGTCCATCTATCTGTCTTTCTACCTATCTATCTATCTACCTGTTGAAATAATTGTGATTTGTGTCCTGGAATTTGGTGAAATGTTTAATGAGTTGCGAACCCTCTGGGGCTTCCCACACGTTGTTCTTCGGTGGAGCCAATGACATTTGAGAGTAACGGTGACTTCGAGGTGAATCGATGATGACGTCACTGAAGTTGTTGGGAAATTACAACTATTTTCTATGTCATCTATCTATCCATCCATCCATCAATCCATCTATCTATCTATCTATCTATTTAGCTATCCACCTATCTATCTATCCATGATGTTAATATTAAAGTGTAATTGACGTTTTTAATCTGAAATGGTAAAAAAGAAGGAATCAGATAACAAGATATCAGAAATTCACGAGCATGTTATTAAGATTGCACATTCAGTTGGACGATTCCAAGTATGATTCGTAACGAGGAATTGGTTCGAACTCACTTTCGCTGTGAAAACGGCAAAATTTGATTAGATTCTGATGGCTACATTTGAGATGCGGGAATCTTGAAGATTCCCATAAGGTCAAGCACGTACTTGTGTGAATCTTATGGGAAGTAATTGAGAAAGAAAAACGGGGTCAAAGAGATAACTGGATCGTCTTACTGATGTTGCAACATGTGATTCATTCATTCGTTTCAAGTCGTTGTCAGTGTACTCATTCTTAACTTAAACTTTTATCCAATACTTTAAAAATCCTGTACGTAACGTTGAAGTTGACTTGTAAAAATGATAATTGAAAGTTGGAACGAAATCACTTGTCAATCACCATCTTTATATTCCTGAATATGCAGTCCTTACGAGTCCCTGTGAGTAATTGTGAGTTATTGTAATAGATAAATAGATAGATAGATAGACAGGTAGATAGACAGATAGATAGATAGATAGATAGATAGATAGATAGATAGATAGATAGATAGATAGACAAATATATAGACAGATAGATATATAGATAGATCATATATTATTTCCGAGTCGCTTCATGTTAATTGGCACTTGGTGAGGAAATGTTCAACCGTTTCCGCCTCCCCGTTGCAGTTTCATCACTTTTTTAAAAATTCTTTTTATATATTTCGAGCTATTTTTGTATATTTTTTTTATATTTGCAATTTTTTCCCCCGTGCGTACCTTGTTCAATGCATAATCCCTTTTTTCGAAAGCAGTTGTGTCATTCTCCAACTAACGGATGTACTCTTGTGTGTGTGTTGTTTAATGCAGCAAAACAAAATGGCGTCGCCCGGCTTCCGGACGCTTTTATTGGCGGCGTTAATGGCTCTCTCTTGTCACACTGTCGGCGCACAAAATCAAGGGTAAATATAATTCAAAATCAATATTTTGTTAAAGCGTAAACGTTTAACTTTTACTTCGTTCGCACTTTTAATGAATAAATTGAATGAGATTTGATGATATAGGCGTTATACAGAGTTAAGGAGATTTAGGCTAGGATTGGGATTTTGTTTGAACTAGTTTTGAACTAGAGTTGGTTACCTAGTGTTTAACCTTGAAAGGTGTTTCCATACAACCACTTGGGTAGAGGTAAAGTACTGAAATCACTGTTTCTCACGACTTACATTACCGAACTAGCTTTTCGTTTTGTTAGTCCTAGTTACTTACAGTTTAGTAACTAGTCGATTAACCTTTTTTAGTAGTAAACTGGTAATATTACGTACTAGCTCGTAAAGTAGTTGCTAATTAGCTCATATGTAAATAGCCCACCGATTACTTAGTCCTAGTTAGGTTACACTTTAGTAACCCGTTGATTAGCCTTTTTGTTAGTAGTAAACTAGTAATCATCCGTACTAGCTTGTAAAGTAGTTGCTAATTAGATGATTAAATTTATTGTTTGCCTATATAGCCACCGTTGAGAGTTAGTCCTTGTTAGTTACAGTAACCAGCATACTAGCCCGTAAAGTAGTTGCTAGTTAGCTGATCAATAGTTTGTTAGTTTATAGCCCACCGATTAGTTAGTTGTTAGTCCTAGTAAGTGACAGTTAGTTACAGTTTAGTTACCAGTCGATTAGCCTTTTTGTTAGTAGTATAAACTAGGACTATTCCGTTCGAGATCGTAAAGTAGTTGCTAGTTAGCTAATCAATAGTTTGTTAGCCTGTAGCCCACCGGTTAATTAGTCGTTAGTCCTAGTTAGTCACAGTTAGTTACAATTTAGCAACCAGTCGATTAGTCTTTTTGTTAGTAGTATAAACTAGGACTATTCCGTTTGAGATCGTAAAGTAGTTGCCCATTTAACTCATCAATAGTTTGTTAGACCCCAAACCACATCGATAGTTTGTTAGTCTATATAGCCCACCGGTTAGTTAGTCCTAGTTAGTTACAATTTAATAACCAATCGATTAACCGTTTTGTTAGTAGTATACACTAGTAATATTCCGTACTAGCTCAGTTCATAAAGTAGTCGTTTGTTATACTATTAACTTGGTGCGCAGCTCATCAGTAGTTTGACTTGATTAGCCATTAGGTAGCCAGCTAGTGCCATTAGTTATTTAGCTAGTCAGTCAGCTGGTAGGTTTACTAGTTAGTTAGCTTGTGAATTAGTTAATCAGTTAGTGAGCTAGCAACTAGTATGGTTTCGTTACAAAATAGGAGTGTTTCATTTCTAGTCCAGAAGTTAGCGTTCTGACTTGCTAGCTAAGTATTTATGGTCAGATTGTTAGCTCAGTAATCCACTATAGTTTAGCTACTAGCTAACTTTAAGTTAGCTAGTCGAATAATTCGCCTAGTCGCACTGTTCTATTCGGTAATTTCTACCACTTTAGTTAAGCTTGTAGCCTGCTAGCTAGTTAGTCTTACACATTCCTAATTTAGGTCAGTTCTTAAACTAGTTAGTTATTATTAGTTATACTGTTAGCTTGGTAAACTCATCAATAGCTTGACTGATTAGCCATTAGGTAGCCAGCTGGTTTCGTTAATTAGTTACCTAGACAATCAGTTGAGAAGTTTTCTATATAATAGTTAGTTAGCTAATGAATTAGCTAATTTGTTAGTTAGCAAGCTAGCAACTAGTGTAGTTTCTTTACAAACTACGGCGTTCAGTTAGCGTGTTTTCTTCTTAGCTTTGGTTTAGTTTTAAGCTGGTTAGTCATTGTCAGTTCTGGTTAGTCTTGCCGAAGTTAGCTTGCTAATCAGCCCCTGATTTCCTTAAACTAATCAACTAGCACTTAATTTTTTAATTCTTATATCAGCAAATTTGGTTCTCTATTTATTATTTGTATTATTATTATTATTTTACTACATTTAGTCATTTATCTAGTAATATTACAGTTTAAAGTTATGTTAGTTAAATTTTGACGTTAAGTTAGTAAGTAAGTAGTTAGTAAACCGGTTCGAAGTCAAGTAGTTAACTAAAGTATAGAATTAAGACCATACAAGGCAGTTGCTATTACCACTACTATTGATTTAAACTGAATCCATTACTTGAATCTTATTACTTCATTTTTGTATTGCGCGCACAGTGTGTACACAATAGTAGCCCCGAAGATCCTGCGTCCCAACCTGGATTACCACGTGTCTCTGAGCTTACACGGAAATGCGGGTACCACGAATATCGTCGTGGCCATTGAGGGCCAACAAGATGGCGGGGGCCCCGTCCGCAATGCCCAGAGTCTGGCCATTGAACCCAACAGCACGCAGATACTCAAATTTCAGGTAGCATTTCCGCACTACTGAATACCCTTTGTAATACGACTGCTCAAGAATAAGCAAAATTTATTCAGGATATTAAATTATATTTAAATATAATAAATAAATAACATGAAATTAAATCCATTTCACGGTATTTTTTTAATTAATGACCATTTGAACTATTTTTATGGATATGGGTTAAACTATCTATCTGTGTGATGATTAATCACTTTTACTACTTTATTACAACTTAATTAAAGTTGTTATCGTATCTTAGCTATTGTGATACGTTACCAGTTAATATTGCAAATTTAAATCCGTGTAAATACATTAATTTAAAATGCAAATTTGATTACTTGATCTTTATTTGTTGAAATCTTGGGTAAAGTTGTTGTTCTTGATGTCGAGTTGACTACACGACTCGATTTGGGTCAAGGCAAGGTTGAACCAGGTCGAAATTCTCGACGTAAGGCAAATGAAAGTACACGGTACCGTTATACCTAATTGCGCGCTTAAAATCTTAATTAGCGACAGGTTTTTCCTTGACGTAGAACTGCTTCGAAGAACCTACGTTTCCTATTGCAATCGACTTAAACATAGTTATAATTATGTAATATCATGTCCATAAATTAAAATCCAGCTCCTAGATTTGTAAGTATTCTATCAAGGTTTATTGGTTTTAAAGTTAAGTTGTAATTAGTTCGATTTATATAAAGAATTTGTGTCGATAGATTGGCGAACTGGGACCTGGCACTTACAACTTGACGGCGCGCGGTAGCGGCGGTTTGAACTTCTTCAACAGTACGTCTCTCGAGTACATTGAGAAGAGCCTGTCCGTCTTCATTCAGACGGACAAGGCCATCTACAAACCTGGAGATTTGGTCCGATTCCGCGTCATCGTCGTCAATCCGCAGCTGAAACCGTCCGTCACCGGATCCATCGACGCATTCGTCAATGTAACAACTTTAGGATACGTGAAATGATTGAATTGCGACCGGGTTTAATTAGTTCACAATTAAGATTAATTTAACCCAAAAAATTTGCAGGATGGAAAAGGGAATCGAGTCAAGCAGTGGAACCGCGTTTTCACCAAGCAAGGCGTCTTCTCGTCGGAGGTGCAGCTCTCGGACCAGCCCGTCATGGGCGACTGGAACATGACGGCCGTCGTTTCGGGACAGACGTTTGTTAAGACTTTCCAGGTGGCCGAGTACGTCCTTCCCAAGTTTGAGGTCACCATCGACCTGCCTCCGTACGTCGCCTTCAACGAGTCCAAGATGGTGGCCACCGTTAAGGCTAAGTAAGTAAATTTCACTGGATTTAACAACGATTTAGTTTTGTCCGTTTCTGGTAACGTGGTGCTCTTATTGTTAATTAATGAGCTAGTTTAGAGGCTAAATTGATATGTGCACAGTTAGATAGATAGACAGAGAAAGAGAGAGATGACTGGAAAAGATAGATAGATAGATAGATGTATATATAGATGGACAAGCAGATGGATAGACAGATCGAAAGATAGGCATACAGACAGACAGATAGCTAGATTGAAAGTTAGATAGATAGATAAACAGAAAGACAGAGAGGCAGACAGATAGATAGATAGATAGATAGTTAGATAGAAAGACGAAGAGACAGACAGATAGATAGGTAGATAAGTAGCTAGATTGATAGTTAGATAGATAGATAAACAGAAAGACAGACAGACAGACAGATAGTAAGATAGAAGATAGATAGTTAGATAGATAGATAGATAGATAGATAGATAGACAGGCAAAAAAGACAGACAGATAGGTAGATAGATAGATAACTAGCTAGATTGATAGTTAGATAGTTAGACACATAGATAGATAGATAGACAGATAGATAGATAGATAGATAGATAGATGGGTAGATAGATGGGTAGATAGAAATTCGCAAATAATAACCGCAGAATTAGTACTAATCACGATTTAAGGTTAGATAACCAAATAATGAGATTATTTCTAAATAGCATCTTAATTCACCGTACAGCTAGCTTACTTGCAGATACATGAAATAAAATGGAACATGAATTAACGTTAATTAAAATAAAACATTAAAACTAATAATTAAACATTACCTTTAAAAAAATTATAAAATTCGAATTTAAAAAGAAATCAAAACTATCAAGTATTCGCTCGGTTTACTTAAAGGTACACGTACGGCAAGCCGGTTCGTGGCAACGCAACCATCGCAGTCTATCCAGCTTACAAAGTGTCCTACATCCAGCCCTTCTTCACCGAACCTCTGCGCAAGACGGTCCAGTTCCACGGCAAAGTCGACGTTGAATTCGACCTGACCAAAGAGCTCAAGTATACAACATCCCATTTCACACTAATTACTCGAAATCGTATCAGTATAACAGTTAATTAACTTTAAATGTACGTGTATTGCAGGCCCTACCCAGGGGGGGGGGTCAAGTACAGTATCCGTTCCATCCGTATGAATTAAATATAATTACATTAAACTACAAGTTAATTTAAGTTTAATTGCATGTGTATTACAGGCTGGCCGTTGATTTCGAGCGGGAAATTCGATTCGACGTCACCGTCATCGAAGCTCTGACCGAGCGGAAGCAAAACACGAGCGCTCAGCTGACCATGTACCAGCACAAGTACAAGACCGAGTTGATTAAGACGTCTGAAACGTTCAAAGCCGGTCTCAAGTATACTGCCATCGTAAGTCACCTTAATTCAAGTTCAGTCCAAATTATCTCTAATTGTTATATTCATTATAATTGAAATAAATTATTTAACTTTAAGTAATCATAAGACTTAGTTAATGTAATATAATGATTAAGTTTCAGATTGTTAATTAATATTTTGATATTTTTTTCCTGGAAATTAGTTGAAAGTGGCATACCAGGACAACACGCCGGTACAGGACGAGAACGGCGTCGTCGTCGTCCGTCACGGATTCTCCTACCAGGTGGAAGACTACAACATCACCGAGTACAAGATCCCTCGCAACGGACTCATCGAGTTGAATTTCTACCCGCCCGCCGATGACAACATCTTCACTTTGGGTATCGAAGCCCAGTATCTGGACTCGTTCCCCTCGTCTCTGTCGATCAGTCGAGCGCAGTCGCCGAGTAATTCGTTCGTCCAGGCGCTGCTGCAGACGCAGAATCCCAAGGTCAATGATGAGGTCACCGTCGAGATCAATTCGACGGAGCCGCTGGATACCTACATCTACGAGGTGCTGGGACGCGGGAATCTGCTGCTGGCTCGGACGGTGCTGGCCGGTGGTCAAAAGTAACTTAATGTTAACTACTTTAACTTTAACACATTTTTTAAAACAATCATTCATATTGATATAAATTCAATTTAACTGCGGTGTCCTTTTTAACTCTAGTTTAATCGTATTATTTCCTGGATTATTAAATATTGGATTAAGTAAACAAAAGTTTAAGTGATTTAAATTTTATCATTTAGTTAATTGACCTGCTTGATCCCTCTAGTTAATAATTATTCAATAAAATCGATTTGATTAGAAATCGCATCAAGTAAAATCAAAGGTTAATTGGTTTGATTGTCATTGTTCGGAATTCATGAATTTTAAACTATTTATTATATTTCGGTGTCAGTTGTGTTTTGTTGTAGTTTTGAATGATTTTAAGCAATTAATCAAATTAGTTCAAATCAATCAGATCGTAATTTTTAACTGTCAACTTTTGTGTCCAGGGCGCACAGTTTTAGCTTCCAGGTGACCTCCGCCATGGCTCCTTCCGCCCGCGTGGTCGTTTACTACGTCCGCCCGGATGGGGAGGTCGTCGCTGACGCGCTCAACTTCGAAGTGGACGGCATTTTCCAGAATTTTGTGAGTTTATTGCATTTCACTCGTATGATAGAAGTCCAAGCTAAAAATAATTACCAATATAATTAAGTTAAATTAACTTGATGTAATTATAATTAGAGTCTCAGTAAAACTTGATTTGAATGACGATGGCGAAGAATGTATTGCAGGGAACAGTTTAAAATTGCTAGTGTGAATGTATGCTGACAGTAGTTTATAATAGTTACAGTAGCTTATAGTAGTTAAGTTTAAGACGTGTTAATAAAACGTCATTTCTAAAAATAGCATTAACTTAGTAATAATCGACTAAATGAAATTAATTAGAACTGATAGCTAAAATGGTGATTAATTCATTAACTGATTCTTTTTTTGTTGTTGCCTGCAGGTTGAAGTGAATGTCGCCCCCGACTCGGTCGAACCGGGCAAAGCGGTGGATATCAACATCAAGGCCAAACCCAATTCCTACGTGGGACTGTTGGGTGTGGATCAGAGCGTTCTTTTGCTGAAATCTGGCAATGATATCAGCCAGGTGAGTTTGTTTATTTTATTGTATTTTTTATTCCTTATTAATATAATATTATGTTATAAACTATTTTTTTTTTAAATCGTTGTGATGCTGTTTACATTTAATATTTAATCTCTCAATTCGAGTGTAATAGGAGAGGTGGGTAATTTACTTGATAGATCACGTGATATTATTTCTTTTATTCGAAATTTTTCAATTGAATTTTAATTTGCGCTTTGTGTTTCCTTAAAAACTGACTTGGATTGTCTGTTGTTGTTTTTTTTTTCAGACCGACGTTTTGGACGAATTGAATTCGTACGACTCTGGAAAGCGTCCCGACTACACCACGTGGTTCCCCGCGGATCGCAACAGGAGATCGCTCTTCTGGTGGCCTGCTGCCTCTTCTGCTGGAGAAATCTTTTCCGTATTTTTTTTTTTTTTAATTTACTTCTTTTAATTTTTTTCTTAATTTTTTCGTTTACTGGTATGTTGGAAATCGATTTATTTATTTATTCATTTATCTGTTTGTGTAGTTATCTGTCTATCTCTATCCATCTATCTGTCTATTTCTCCATATCGACCAATCTATCTAATCTATCTGTATAATTTACCTTTCTTCCTATCTATCTATCGAATTTATTTATCTGTCTACCTATCAGTACCCGTTTCAGACTACAAGGTCATTTGTAGTAATGTCGGTTTCTATGTTTGTTTGTCGTTTTTTCAATATCCAGGAATCGGGCACTGTCGTTCTGACCAACGGTTACGTCCACGAGAATCTTCCCATCGGTAAGTAGCTGACACATTCCACGGAATTCAGTTCAGTTTTTATATAAAAATTTTAATTAAACTTTATAGTGTTATTAGGTGTAATTCATTAGTTTCAATATCAATTTATGTCTGTAATGAAACCTCTCCCACTCATTCGACATACTCGGACTTCTTCCATGTGTTCACCCATGGGTGGATGGACTTTTGCCATCTTCGCTCCTATTCCAAAACTAATCCCAATTAACTTTTACTAATTACTTTACTTATTAAACTTGACAAAAGTACGGCTTTTAGGCTTTTCCTCGTTGTTTTTTCAAAATCTAAATTAACTCGTCTTTTATATTACGTAAACTTGTGACATGACATTGACATGAGACCACGAAAAAGGGACCTCAAAAACGGGGGGGAAGAAGATTCGACTCGAGGCTGACAACTTCACCTGGTTATTTGTTTGCAACAGTATTTTACAGGTCAAATGTCCTACCGATAAACGCTGCTTTCGACGACGACGATCCTGCTGGTGATCAGACTGACGGTTCCGACTCTTCCTCTATCCGCTTGAGGAAAAACTTTCCCGAGACGTGGCTTTGGGACGATTTACAAGTGACAGGGTACTGTATAATCATCAACTTGCGCTTTCCCATTTAAGAACGCTGGCTGTTTAATTTTTAAAAATTATATGAAAATATAATAAAAGTTTAATTAAGTTGAGAAAATTATGGCCAACTGCCAATTAAATCTGTTAAAAAAAACAACCAAGAAAACAATAACTTGAAAAAAATGAAAAAAATACGAATGAAATGGCCAGCGTTCTCCTAGACTTCTGGAATTTAATTTATTAAAATAACTGCACATGCGCAACGCACGAAAAACGAAACGCTTTTTTCCCCATTTAGCACGGTCTACTTTTAACACACTTCAATTAACCCTACGGTTGTGGTTTAATCATAAATTAATTAACTAAATTAATTAACAGGCTAATATTTAACCTGTTATGTAGTGTTTGTTGTCTTCTTTCACTCTCGTTTCTCCCATACACATAACCCGACTTGACGCATCAATTGACGTCAATTTACCAGTTAGGAATATGTTTTTATATAAAAGTTTAGCATTACCGCCAAAAATTGTATTTCTTGAGACAGACTTCAGAGAGACATTTGAAACTGTGAAAGTATCGTAACATGCCAATTCAGGGGCGACGACAACAAGTCGACCGGTGGCCGCCAATTGGCCGATCAATCGGCCGATCCCTGCCCGAGGATCAGCAGCTGTCCGCCTTGATAAAGGTCCGCCGGTAACGGTCAGGCCGTTGACCCGACCTCCGCTGGCCGGACCTTATGCTTTCTCGCGTATTCCTACCCCCGTCAACGCAAATCCCATTGTCCATCTGCTGCGCAATCCACCGCCCACGTGGATTTTCTCCTCGGCGCAAACGGGGTATTTAACCAGAAAAAAATCGGGGGGAGAAAAAAAACCCTCGTTTGAGAAGCTTCTTATGAGATCCTATATGGAACCTGGAGAATCAGCACAAACTTGTATCAAATATAATAACTTAATTTAAATAAAGTTAGACAGACTGTAACTTGATAGGTTGTACAGACTAGGGCGGACAATCATTGTTAAATCTCCAACTTTTGGGATTTTATTCTGGCGAAACTTACCGACCGATTTGAACGAAATCTTAACAGTGCATTAAGTACCATTAGATCTAATTGCAGTATTTTTTGGGTAATTTTAGCTTTGAAAGTGTAGGAACAATAAGCAATCAACTTTAACCCTTTTTTCATTGCTCTATAGACTGTACAGTAGAGTTGCGTAATAGATTTACTCATCACCATTGTTTCTTATTTTATAATTTCTAATTTAACTCTTGTTTGATACTGTTAATCTTATTCAATGGTTCTGCTAATTACTGATTAATTAACTTTCATTAATTTCTTTTAACTTAAAAAAAAATAAGAATGCAAGTTCTCCAGTGAAAATATGAATACCTAAAATATTAATTTTATATATCTTGTATGTTATTACGTAATATCTAAATTATAGTAGCGTATTTAGGCTGGGGCAAGTTGGCTGATTCTTAGGGTTCCGTTAAAGTAGATTGTTTGGGAAATTAACCGAAAAACATTAAACCTCAGCTTCGCAAGCCAAGAAAAAAAGCTTCTGGGCATGACTTACAGCAAGCGCGTGCCGCCCTAACGACTAATTAACACTTCCAATTAAAACCAATACTTGATTATCTTGATGAGAAGGGGCCCAAACTAGGATTTCAGTTCATTTGTCCGTAATCCACTTGAAAGTGGTCAATGAAACAGCGTAGGGGATAAATACGACTATGAAACGGAATTCTTCTTCACTTTCCTGTCCGGAGATATCCGCCATTCTTGTTTGCAGATCTATTTTCCTCTTTAAATTTACAGATGAAATGAATTTAAGTTAATTTTTAAATTCTCTCGCTTTGTTTGTAATGAGGGGCAATAAAAGAACTAAACATTGGGTGATTAAAAATCTAGCAACGTGGCGTAGTTTGGACTCGGTAGCCTTTGAAAGCTCCATCAACCTGGCTGGACTCCTGCCGGAAGAGGCTGGAGCCGGACTGGAACCTTCGGGTATCCGACTGCGCCAGAAATTCCCCGAAGTTTGGCTTTTTAACTCTACTGTCGTAGGGTGGGTTCTCTCCCTTTCACACTCTTTTCAACACACGCTTCCTACTTAATTTTGGTTATTCATCAGCGAAATTAAAATGGCATTTTTTCGATAAATTCGTCGCCCAATGTACTGGAACTTGATGAGAACCGATAATTTTTTTTTTCACAACGAAATTATTCTTAATTAGAAGTTTTTATTATTAATTATTATGAATGTATTAAGTTTTGGGATATTATTTATAGAACTCGAAATCGCGTCGTAATAAGAATATATAAATTACACTTATTTTAATTAGATTAGATATTATATTGGTTTGGATGTACACACGTTAAACCGTAAAAGTGGTCCGTAAACGTTTGTTTTTAAATTTAATTGTAATTTATACAAAGTTTTAATTGCACAGATTTACGACTTAAGATATTAGTATCCAGTTGATTATTGTATATGATTACGGACAATCTAATTATTTGTGAATACTACTGGAATAGTAGTTGAATTCTCTCCGTTCCATGAAGTTCCAGGATGTTGATCTAATTTTCCAGCTTGGGTGGTGGTGGGATCTGCATGCGCTTTGGCTTACTGAGGCCTTTTTTAACAGATGCTAGCCTTTTTAATTAACGTTGGGTGACCGAAAAGTTAACGAACCTTTTTTTGGATGTATTCACCAATCAGGAATGACGGTACCGCCCGTTTGATTAAAGAAGCGCCGGATACGATTACATCGTGGGTGATTACCGCCTTCTCGTTGGATACCTTCCACGGTCTCGGTGTCATCGAGAGGCCGACGAAGGTAACTTTTATCTAATTGACAAGTTAAAGTTGAATCGAGTTTGATGTACTAGAATAGATTATTTGAATTTCAGTATCCAATTAAGTATGGACATTAATCATTTGTGTCAGCTGCTGTAAGAATGTATTACACTAATTCATTTCCTTTTTCAACTTGTAGCTTCAAGTCTTCCGGCCGTTTTTCATCCAACTGAACCTTCCGTACTCGGTGATTCGCGGCGAAACGGTGGCCATTCAAGCGGTCGTCTTCAACTATATGAACAAGGAAGTCACCGCCGAAGTTACTTACGACAATGCCGAAGATAACGAGATTCTTTGTACGTTAAGAATCATCAAATATTATAATCTTACAGTATGATAAGTAAATCTCATTATAGAGTAAGAAACAAAACGGAAAGTTGATACGATATTAAGTTTAATTCTGTTAGTTTAAAGACAAGTTAAGCACCAGAGTTGATCAATACGGAAAATTTGCCTTTGATTTTAATTTCTCTGTGATAATAACTATCCAAGTATTTAGTTAAATCTAAACCTATTAACTTTAGTTCGACTTAAATGAAATGAAACTTAATGAATCAAGTTGATTGTAATGTTTTACCTAATTAAATTTTTTTAAAAATTATAAAATTTCCAGCCAATGAAATCTTCCCCAAGAAGACGGTGCGCATTCCTCCGCAGGATGGTGTTCCAGTGTCATTCCTCGTCCGTCCCAAAGAGATCGGCTACATGGATATCCGTCTAACGGCCAAGACGGCCACTGCGGGAGATGCAGTCCTTCGTAAACTTCTTGTTAAAGTAAATTCAATTATCTTTTATTGAAACCCTAATCTGCCTACCCTTAACCTTAATAATCTCTTTACCAACTTAATTACTTTTAGTTTTTATTTAATAATATCCTACTCGTGTTATTTCATTTTTCATTTTCACGTTTTCTATTGAATTAATTTAGGCCGAAGGAGAAACGGTTTATCAGAACAGGCCGCTGCTTTTGGACCTTCGCACCGTTCACAGCTTCAATCAGACGGTCAATATCACCATCCCCAAGAACGCGGTACCGGGATCGACGAATATCGAGCTGTCGGCCATAGGTAATTAACTTTAAGTAATTGCAGTTAATCAACAATTATCATCTATATCTCTACCAATCTATCAGTATGTAATTTCTATATGATAAGTAATCTTATTTGCATAATTATCTGAAGATAGTTAATCTGTCAATCTTATAAAATCAATAATATAAACAGTATAATAAACCAATGTGCAAATAAAATCGATAATTCGCTAATTAATTAACAATGATTTAAAAAAATTTCCCAGCTGATATCATGGGCCCCAGTGTGAATAACCTGGACATTTTGCTGCGGATGCCTTTTGGCTGCGGAGAACAGAACATGCTGCTGTTTGTTCCCAACATCGTCGTCACTGAATACCTGAGAGTAAGCAAGCCTGAAATTAGAATTTAAAATTAAATTAAATGCACTTTGGAATTAAAGCAATTTGCATTTAATTTTGATGAATAATTTGCCGGAAAATCTTATCCTTTGTGATATTTATCAAAATATGCTGATTATGTAATGCAGAATACGAACCAGCTGACGGACGCCATCAAAGCCAAGGCCCTCAAGTTCATGGAGACCGGGTACCAGCGAGAACTCACCTACCGACGCGACGATGGATCTTTCAGCGCGTTCGGCAATACAGATCCCGCTGGCAGCACATGGTTTGCACATTTAGCATCGCACAAATATAATTAACGTTAACTTGTATTGATTTTAACCCTAAATAATCAGCTTTAATGAAAAGCCCTTAACCTGAACCCAATCAAGGGTTTTAAATATTAACCTGTGATGATTCTTATTCTTATTATTTTTCAATCAACTATTCACCGTATTCAATTTAACTTAATCTAATTAAACTTAAACTAACCAGATATTACTTAGTGGAACCCTGATAATGAAGATTTCGAAAAGGAGGTAAATATCTGAATATTTCTTTGCTACTGCAGGTTAACGGCTTTTGTAGCCCGCTCGTTCCGACAGGCCCAGTCGCACATCACCATCGAGGACCGCATCATCGACGACGCGCTGCTCTGGCTCTCTGCCAACCAGGCGCCCAATGGCAGCTTCCCGGAGGTCGGCAAGGTTTCGCACTCTGATATGCAGGGCGAAGCCGGTAAAGGAGTCCCATTGACCGCTTACACGCTCCTAGCTTTCCTGGAGAATCGAGTAAGTGAACGATATGATACAGAATCGCTGACATCGAGGATACCGAATCGTAGGGATCGATTATTGTAATAATATCGATCAATATCGATCGATGTAACTGTGATGACATTCTAATCAGTAATAATAGTAATAATAGTTCGATATCATCGAGGTTATTCTATTGATAGGATAGATCGATAAACATAAGGTTCGATAGTGATAATAATATCGAATAATATCGATCGATAACCGATAATCATCGATAATTGTAACATCGCAGCCATTCTAATAAAAGGATGAATCTGTAATCATCGTAATATCGATCAGTATCGATCCATAAACTATAATTATCGATAATCATAACATTGAGGACGTTCTAATAGCACATATCGATAATACGATCGCACAATCGATATTCGTCAATAACCAAATCATTTTCGATGTTTCTAATAACACGATATAACGACCCTTCAAAGGACCGTCCAATCGAATCATCATTAACTGGCTAGCTAATTGTAATTAACTTCAAATTGATTGGTTTTTAGGCTCAGTCCCGCTACGGTAATGCCATCAACCGCGCCATTGACTTCTTGGCCCGAGAACTGCCCGAGATCAAGGATCCTTACGCTTTGGCCATCGTCACTTTCGCTCTTCATCTGGCTGAACACCCCATGAGGGATCGCGCCTTTGACATGCTCGAGGCCCAGGCTAACACAACAGGTATACATGCTATTTCATATCATTCCTACGGTACTAGTATTTTATCGTTATCTTTGTCTAGCAAACTAGTATTTCCATCATCAGGAGCCATTAGAACATTAGACTTATGTTAAATAAGATTAGCCGAATTTAAAAACCTCTCTTGACAGTTGCCGAGTTTAAATTCTGGGCCAAACCGCGCTCCGCCTCGGACAAGGTGAATCCGTGGGCGTTTGTGACCCGATCCGTGGACGTCGAGATGACGGCCTATGCTCTGCTGACGCACCTGCAGCGCGGACTCGTTACCGAGGCCCTGCCCGTGATGAGGTGGATGGTCAATCAGAGGAATTCCAACGGTGGTTTCGCTTCTACTCAGGTACTGTTTTGGCTAAACCAGATTCTAGCTGTACACTTGAGAAGTGGTTCTATAAATTTTTCTTAAGTAGATTTTCCATAGGTTTTTGTAGATTTCCTTGAAGATGTTTGTATATTTTTTTAAAATAAATTTTTATAAAATTTCGTTTTACATTTTTTAACTGCAGATTCTTATCAACTGAGTCATAGAATTTTTATAGAATTTTAAATAAAAGTACATAGAGTTTTATTGATAGATGGTGATTGACAGGTTCATAGTTCGATTTTATTTTGACGCAATCCGAATTTAATGAAGGTAAATTTTGTGCGTTAGGACACGGTTATCGGTCTGTACGCCCTGGCCAAGTTGGCCGAGAAGATCACGGTGCCCAACACCAACATCAACGTCAAGTACAAGACAGACAGCGGCGCCGATACTTTCTCGCTGACTCGAGAAAACGCCATGGTTCTCCAAAAATTCAAGGTGATTACTTAAAACAATAGCTAAGATATTACTTGATTAGAATAGTAACTAATTAACTTAGTATTGTGATACTCGATGACATTAAAGGTTGATTTTAATTTACTACAATGTTACTCGACAATAATATTATAATATTTATAATTAGGCGTAAATCGAATTTGCTATATTGGCCAACTTAATACACTACATTATCCTAATGTGCTTAATTTTAATTGCTATTAAATGTCAACACTGATAGTAACAGTACATGTCTGAATCTTAATTTTAGGTGATTTTGTAAAGTTAATTAGTTTTCAAGATCAACCCTTTTTTAAATGAAATTTTCAGCTGGCGCCGACGGTGAAAGAGGTTCAGATTTCGGCCGTGGGTAGCGGTTTCGCCATTATTCAGGTCTCCTATTCGTACAACATCAACGTGACTGGCGAGTGGCCGCTTTTCAACGTCGACCCGCAGCTCTTCAGAAACGCAGACAAGAATCGAATGCAACTGACGGTCTGCTCCAGGTAAATTGATATCAAACTTGAATACCAGAATCGATAATAACTTCTACGATTGAGTATCTCGTTATTGACTTGATGAAACATAACACTAATTAACGGATATTTAAGTGAGTTACAGTAATAACTAAATGAATAGTAGCATTAGTTGTATAACCCATTGTTTCATCAGTGTGATATTATATTATGACGATGAAATACTATACCATTTGATGGATATTTACATGATTTATAGTAATAACAATATAGTGATGTAAATTGTATAATCTATTTTGGATGATAGTTGTGACGTAATTATATTATGACCAGCTCAACCTGCGTAATTTAATGGAAATGTATTACCGTTCCTGCCACGGATGTTAAGCGACTCGACTCGACTAAGGGATTGTGCAAGTCGACTCGATCGAGTTGGGGTCTAACGTCGAATATAAACAGCCGACTCGACTCGACTTTAAGACAAAGACCATTGACTCGACTCGACTCGGGGCCAAGTCGAGTCAAGTCGAGTCGTTGACATCTTTAGTTCCTGCTTTGATTATTTCATGATTTAAATAACTTGATTAATTATTATACCATTTTGATTATAGTTGATATGAATCATAGTAAATACTTAACAATAAGCCATACAATTATCAATAAATTACGGTAACTTAATTTCAATAAAATAGTTATTCAGTAAAAACAAACCTGCTATTAACGACTAAACCAATGTCTTCCTTGCGATACCTAGTTTCGTTGGCGAGGCTGAGAGTAACATGGCCGTCATGGAGGTATCGCTACCCTCTGGTTACGTCATGGATGAGGACTCGCTACCCAGTCTGAGGGCCGAGCGCGAAATCAAGAGAATCGAAACCAAAGAGGGCGGTACTGGAATCACTCTTTACTTTGACAAGGTAATTTTCCCAGTAAAATTTAAATCCAATTAACATAATATCGACATATTAGAGTTATTTAACAGTAAGGCCTGGAATCGAATAATCTAACATTATGTAACAATCTGAACCGATAATTAATTCGCTGATGTGATTATCGATGGATAATTTATTTCAGTCCTGTTGTGCCGAGGTAAATTTCCCCCGATTCAATTTAAAATCGATTCGTATTTCAGTGATATTTTGATATCATAGAGTTGGATTGATTGAATGCTGAGTTAATGTAATTGTGTTTGTAATAATAGATGACGAAGCAGTCTGTGTGTCCGGCTATCTTGGCCCACCGCGTGTTCAACGTAGCCGAGCAGAGGAAGGTTCCCGTCGTCATGTACGACTACTACGACAACTGTGAGTCTAAAATTCGACTCAACTTTTCTATGAAGATCAATTAATTATTATACAAAAAATTAAAATATATCCTAATTAATTTTCATTGTAATTTGAGTGCTGCGGCATTGTCCCTTTACTGTTAATTATCCTATTATTTAATGAAATTTCAATTAAACTGTCAAATGTAATTAAACGCCCAAACAGATGTATTTACTGGGTTTATTTCAATTAGCCCGTCGTGCACGCGTCTTCTACGAGCCTGTCAAAGCCACGGTGTGCGATATTTGCCAATCACAAGACTGCAAGGAGCGCTGCGCCAAGGAGCCTGGCTGGAAGCCGGAAGATGGCTTGTCCTTCGACGGTCGTTCATCCGTCCTAACCACCGGAGGACAGTCTTCTATTCTACCCACCTTCCTATGCATCGCCGTCTCGGCTTTACTAAGCGCACTGGCATTGCTATGATAACCTTTTTTTAAAAATTATCTTTAATGTTAATTTACTTCCGCAGTTAACTTAACAAAATTCCGCTTCCTTTTGAAAATTCTGCTGTTATCGGTTTTTTAATGCAATGTGGATAACACGAACTGACTTAAGATGAACAAAAATACAAGAGATGAATAAGTTAACTTTATAATTAGATTTAATTTTAATACAATCTAATCATACAAAAGGCTAATCTGTCAGAAACATGTATTATCGACACTTAAATACATAACAGGATTGGATATCAACTTAACTTAACTCGGCTTTCCAATTGCGGCGAAGAAGGTGACATTCTAGAGACCCAGGTAACTGCAGAAGATGAAGGACAGCGTCAGAACGGCGACGATTAACAAAGCAGCGGCCCACACTGGAAGAAACCGACGCGGCGGAATGCGGTGCACACGAATCTGGCGTATTGATGAACGAAACGTAAAAATTAAACCAAACAATTGACAATTTAAATTACCCTTCTTGATTATAATCGATTAATTGAAAAAGAAAATCATATAATTTACCAAATTATCCACCGAAACGCTGATAACGGCTCCTTCGCTCTGTCCAGTCACAGCTTTTCCCGAATCGGTGCTACACGGAATAAACTCCAGTCCGGTAATGAAGGTGGAATGGGCTCCTTCAACGTGTCTCAAACGCTAGAGTAGAGAATTTACGGTTATACTACCGCACTACTCAAATCTCATGTACTTGGTATCTTGACTAGTGAATACAAAGCATAGATAGATAGCTAGATGGACGGATGGATATGGATATAGGTAGATAGATACACGGACAAAGATAGATACATACAGACTTTATAGTTAGATAGATATATATAACAATGGATGGATATACATGTTACTAGAGGATAATGCATAGATAGAAAGATAGTTAGCACATTAATTTACTGATTCACTATGTACCCACATTGAGAATACAATGTACTAACGGCTTCGTACCTTGACAGATAATCGGTATGGTAAATAGACAAATGATAGATACAAAAGAAGGATAGATAGTTATAGGTAATAGGCAGGACTAGACGCTTAAGATATATTGAATATATTACTTTCTTAAAAACCTAACATTTAATTTTAATTTATTTACTGTAATATTTATTACGATTAGAGGAATTGTGTTGATATGAACGAGTTATTCTTAATTTGAATACCTGGAGATTGAATGCGACATAGATGGTGACACCACCGCCAAACATGGAGCCGATAGCCACGAACCGTCCGCACGGACTGGTGGCCAGGGCGGAGATGGCCGAGGATACGACGGCACTCTGCGACAGCAGGAAAGTCGACGTATCCCAGCGCTGCAGAAACGAGGGTAATTTGGATTGCGACGCTGGATTCACAACGGTAAATAATCTCGGACGCTGAGTATTTTCTTCGCCGGGCGCAAAACTGTCAGAAAAAGAAACGATACATTTTTAACAAATTCTAAAAAGTTACGTAGTATTAATATAATATTGAATATGTATATATATACATGAATATATATATATATATATTCACATTACGTAACATAATTTTACAAGTCTTGATCTGTCAGCTACCTATCACCCATTTATCTACCTAACTACCTGCCTATTTATATTTCCACTAGTATATCTACTTTCCTATCTATCTGTACATCTATCTTCCAATCTACTTATCTGTCTACCTGACTATCTATCTATTTACCTATCTATCTACCTACCTGCCTATTTACTACACTATCAGCTTCTCTATCTATCTATCTATCTATCAGTGTATCAATCTTATCAATCTATTTATCTACCTATCTACTTTTCTATCTGTCTACTAGTCTATCAATCCATCTACAAATTAATGTATCTTTCTATCTATCTAGCAGTTTACCTACCTACTTCCTATCTATCTACCAATCTATTTACCTACTTGCCTATTAAGTATCTATCTATGTTTCTATCTATCTGTCAGTCTATTTATCCGTCTACCTACCTGCCTTTTTGCTTTTTTCTATCTATCTTTCTATCTATCTATATCAGTCTATCAATCCATCGAACTTTCTTTCTACTTATCTACCTACCTACTTGCTTTTTTACCACCTATCTACTTTTCGATACATCTACCCATCTGCCTACCTCGTTACTTATCTGCTTGTCTAATTTAAATGTCATTCGAATAATCCATACCGACAGCGTTTAAACAGATATTTGGCTTTATCAAGCGGGTTCCATTCCAGCTGGCAGACTTTTTTCCCGTCCTTGACGCCCCATATGTAGGCGCACCCGTCGCGCGATATGCTCACAACCTGTTCAGTATTCAAGACAACCAGTTGAGATGGATCTCCCGTTCTCGTTAAACGACTGACTCTTCCTATTCACCGTACATGTATAATATACAGTACTACAACTTATCATTAGTAACTTCCTCTAATGACCTTTACCACTAAGCATTAATTAGTTATAATTATTATAAATTAGGACATATTTACGTTATTACCTTACGATATAGTTATATGGTTATTATAGATACGTTACAATATTTTTATAATGACGTCATACAATTATTTCCTGCGCACAAATATTCGTACGATAATTAATTTAACTCGTTTATTAAATATTAGCAGTTCCACTGGCTCACTGCCATAAATGTTTCATTTGACATCAAATTTAATTAGTAAGTTATAGGAATTTACTACGGAGGTGTAATAGTATTTACTATTGTCATTTCTAGGATATTTCTGTTTCGTTGAAACCTTTTGAGCGTCAGGGGTGATGTCAAGATCGTCCACTTCCTTTTCGTGGGCCTTGATATCCCGCAGCAGTTTGAGACCGGGGAACTGCCAGAGCCGCACGAAGCCGTCTGTTCCGCCGGTGGCCATCAATTTACCGTTCAGAGATATTCTCACGACCTTCTGAAAGGCTTCGTCTTTAGGTTCACTTTGAATTACAAAAATAAATAAATAAAAATAAGACTAGCTATTTGACGTTGGCCAATAGGAAAGTAGCTATTCAATTAATCAAATTTTATAATTTTTACAATTAAAATTTAGGTGAGAAAAAAAAATCTGATCTACTTCATGTCGGTCTGAATGGAATCCATGGCGACGGCAAACATCCTCAGTTGTTTCTGTTTAAGCAACCCGTTAATTTTGTTCTTCTCCGCGTCTTCCTTCTTTTCCTTGTTGCCCGCTTTCTCTCCCGTCCTCTTGCGGTTCCGCACCCCGGTCTCCCCAGCCTTTTCTGCAAGTAACGTCGATGACACGAGTCCTTGTTATGCTTTTTATTGACACTCGAACCGTTAAAACATACAAACCGTTTTCGTTCTGGTCGCTAAAGCTCAAACTCCTGGCCGTTTCCAACCTCTGCGAAACCATGTAGAGTTGTGAGTGCCCGTCTTGCCCACCGACGAGGTAGCACTTTTTCGACTTGTCGTCGTAGTGCGACGAGCAGTTCATGACGGCCTTGGATCCCGTGTTGTGTCGCCCGATTTCCGTGGCAACGCACTGGTCCCCGTTGAACGTCAGCTGAAAGAATGCCTGAAAATCCAAATAAACCAAATTAAGCACGAGCTATTAGCCACTAACTAGTATTTCCCATACAAATCCATTGGAAACGCCAGTTTTGGCTGCGCCGCCTCCTCCAGCAACAACAAAGTGACGCTCGGTGAGCATTTTTATGGCATAGAGAGGGAAATTCACCCTTCCTGCTAAATCTCCTTTATTTTCCTTCTTCGACGCCATTATTTCAGACGGCTAAACTGTCTTAGTAAAATACACAATATATCTACAACCGATTCTGTTTGACAGATTTCGTCGCCTTTGGTAGAGGGTCAAGGTACACGTGTATGTTTTGTTGTGACGTCATCGAAATGCAGCGTTGCCAAATGTCAAACGTGTTCTATACCAATATATATTAAATTATTTGTCATTCTAATATACATATTTTTATTACATATTTATATATATTGTGATATATGTAATATTTATCAACGCATCTAAATATGTTAATATCTTAATCTTATGTAATAAGAACTTAAAACTTGATTGATTCATAACTTCCTGATATTTACGCAACATTGCAGAACAGCTGAGACACATTGGTTGCTCCTATTTATATTCTGAATTATTTTAGTGCTAAACATTAATTTTAAACTATTAGTTAGTTTACACGATTAATTAAATTAAACTATGAGTGATTCTAACTAGGTAATTACTCTGTACGTACACTAGTAGCAACAAGTCAAAATACTTCACGTCGTTAAGGTCGCCACTTCGCTGTTAATCCAACTGTCAACTACTTATGCAGGTTAACCTAGATCCTAGATAGCACAGTATACCCAACATACAACTCATGGCTGAGTTTTAATCCCATTACTATTAAGCTATTACTAGTTTCATTAGTTCTGTTTACCAATCGAACATGCACATAAGTAAACATACAGATGGAAGGAGTCAACTAAAGCTCCTCTCTTTAACTTACGAAAGTACTGCTATAGTAGTAACTATTAACCGCTTATTATAACAGCTAACTAATAGAAGATAGAACATCAAGCATACAACTTAACTATTAACTAATTAAAGATGCCCATAAGTAAACATGTAAATACAATTTGGGCATGTGAGTCATCTTTAGCCCCTCTGTTCAGCTAATATAACAATTGGTAGTGGCACTAGTAGTAACTATCAACTAACTAACCAAACTATGTGACCAACCAACTAACTATCTAAACTAACTATCAACTAACTAACTAAATCAACTAACATGATAGAATATCCAACATACGACTCAACATTTTACAATGCAAGTCAACATACAGATGAAATGGCGGGCATGTGAGGTCAACTTAGCCCCTCTGTTGAACTTTTATAACTTAGTGGTAGTTTTAATTATTAACTACTCATAAAAATCAACTAACATATGACAGAATATCCAACATACAACTCAACTATTGACCAAAGATGCACATAATTAGACATACAGATGAATATAGGCAAGCGATTCAACTCACCGGTAGTAAGAAGCTATCAGCTAGTTATAGCAATTAACTTATATAAGATAAGATATCCGACAAAGGAGTCGACATTTAACAATACCAAGTTAACATACAGATAAAATAGGCATGTGAGTCAACTTTAGCCCCTCTGTTTCAAGAAATTCCGATGAGAAAGCTCTTCTTCCACGAATCGGTTCTTGGTACGGCTTGCAAGTCGCACCCCCCCCCTTTACCCGGTTCGGAATCAGTGGAAAACCAAGTGACGTTTCGTTAACGTTTTTAAAACCAAGAGATTTTCCATCTTCTGTAACATTTTAAGAATTCAATCTAATGCCATATACACATCTATTATTAGTTTTACAAATCCAGTATCTATCCTATTTAAGATTAACAGATCAATCAAGTTTTATAGTTATTGTAGTTATCTTTAATTGCTATTAGAACAAATTCTGCATGTTGTCGTAGTAGCTTTGGAGATTGTCTCATTCATAGCTTTGGAGATTGTCTCATTCAGAGTGTAAAAGAAAGAGAAACTCGGAAAACCTTGGTGAAAACTCGAAAATAGAAAAGTTGGTTTTTACTTCCGAGAAATTCCGATTTCCATTTCGTTGGGTCGACGAATGTTCGGGCCCTTTGCACATGATAAAAGGCCTTACCCTGGCTGACCGTTGGCAGGTCAAAGTCAGTTCAACATTCGACATCACCATAACATGAAGAACTGGGTACGTTCCCTTCTTGAATCCCAATTTAGCGTCTTCACCTTGTAAACTTCAGTTTCCTCAATTTTCAACCGACTTAAATCCTCTTCATTAAGTTAATTAACCATGAATTTCAACAAATTCTTTTACTTTGCAGATTGCAATCGTATTGGCCGTGGGACTGTGCGCCCTCGCGGCGTCCTTCCCCATGGATCCACCAGCGGATCGGACTCAGGGTGGGATTGAAACTATGTACGAAAGTTCCAAAGTGAGGGAAAGCGAACCGCAGCCATCAGTGATGGAAGAGATGAAGGAGGGCGCCCACCGAGCCAAGGAAAACATCAAAGAAGGAGCCGTCCGAGCCAAGGACAGCGTCAAAGAAGGAGCCCACAATCTCAAGGAAAACATCAAAGAAGGAGTCCAGAAGATTCTGCCGGAGAAAAGCAGCGATGATAAGACGGTTCACGAGCAGATCACCGAGCAGAAAGAGTAAGTCCTTCTTCTTGTATAACATTGCCTCAAGTACAGTCTAGACCCCCGAGAAAATGGGTTCCAGCTCCTACATTTACAGAGATATAGTCGACCAAAAAATACCGAACGTAGACCTAGTAGTACTTGATACACCCTTAAAGTTTCATTGAAATCGGATCGTTAGTTTGTCCAAAATTAAATCTTACAAATCTATGATTCATTCATGTTATAACACGCACTGTATTATACAAAGCCAACATCTAGTTACATCGTCTGTTGATAGATTTGTCCGAACACGTCGCCGCCGTCAGAACGAGGATGACGTCCAGAACGTCAAAGACAAGGCGGGTGAGATGAAGGACAAGGCCAAGGAGAAAATCTCTGGCGAGGGTAGCCAGGGGCAGTGGGATCAGGATTCCGGAAGCTCGCTGCCCATTCAGGGCGCCTCCAGGGTCATGTTCGAGGAGCAGAAGAAGCGCGAATCCGAGAAACAGCCATCCTTCATCGAGGAGATCAAGGGCGGATGGACCAAGGCCAAGGAGGGCGTCAGCGAAACGTAAGTTTTTGAGCTTTAGAATTCGTTGGATGTTAGTTTTTTTATAACTGTATTGTTATATTTTCAGTGTTGAGGACATTAAAGAGAAGACGAAGGAGGTAGTCAACAAGGGAAAGGAGAAGACGGGTTCGACTATCGAAGCTGGAGGCGAAAAGGCGCGCGAGACTGGACAAAACATCCGCCAGTCAGCTGAGAGCGAACGAGGTTAGATGCCTCTTCCATTTAATTTCACACACTCTCAGACCTGCTTGATCCGTTTATTACCTGAACAAAAAGAGAGTTCTATTTTGTCCCTTTTACCGTTTCTTCTCTGTTGTTGTACCGTTAAATGTAATTTCAGTTTATGCGAATTGAATAAAATGGCTGTTATTTGAAAAATCTGTTCCATTTATTATTTCTTTTCATTTAAAAAAAATGCGGCGATTTTTCAATTAACAGCTGTTTCTCAGTATATATTTTTTAGAACAGTAAAGATATCGTGCAATTTGAATTACGTAGGTGAAGTCAGGGAACCTCGATCCCTTCAGCGAAACCGCCGCCAGGATTTGGAGCAGGACAAAATCCTTGGCCTCTTGGGGAAGGCGCAGAAATTGCATGAAATTGGCAAAGAGCTCATTAGCGAAGTCTTCAACGCGGGGGACATTACTTCCTTGATTGAAAACCGCAAGAAAATTGAAATTAAGGACACTGACTTCGCGGCAAAGATGGAAGAGGAAGGATCGTCCAAGTCCGAGGACAAGGGTAAAGAAAAAGATGATAAACCACAAGAGAAACGAGACGAGCCAAAGGAATCCGAATCCTCAGATCATCCTGAACAGGAACAGAAGAAATCAAACGATCCCAGTCCTCAACAGCAGGATCGGCAAAGGTCAGGGGAGTCCGAATCTCCAAAGTCGCAGGATCAGGAGAAATCAAACAAGCCTCAGTCTCAAGGATCACACGATCAGAATAGGCAACAGGATCAGGACAAGTCTAAAGAGCCTCAATCCTCAGAATCACAGGACCAGAATAGGCAACAGGATCAGGACAAGTCTAAAGAGCCACAATCCTCAGAATCACAGGGCCAGAATAGGCAACAGGATCAGGACAAGTCTAAAGAGCCTCAATCCTCAGAATCACAAGACCAGAATAGACAGCAGGATCAGGAAAAGTCTAAGGAGCCGCAATCCTCAGAATCACAGGACCAGAATAGACAGCAGGATCAGGAAAAGTCTAAGGAGCCGCAATCCTCAGAATCACAGGACCAGAATAGACAGCAGGATCAGGACAAGTCTAACAAGCCTCAATCATCAGAATCACAGGATCAAAATAGACAACAGGATCAGGACAAGTCTAAAGAGCCTCAATCCTCAGAATCACAGGATCAGAATAGACAGCAGGATCAAGACAAATCCAACCAGCCTCAGTCTGCGGAATCACAGGATCAGAATAGACAGCAGGATCAAGACAAATCCAACCAGCCTCAGTCTCCGGAATCACAGGACCAGAACAGACAGCAGGATCAGGACAAATCTAACCAATCTGGACCCCAGGATTCGCAAGGAAACCAAAGCCAGCAGGATCAGGACAAATCTGAAGAACCCAAGCCACCCGAATTACACGATCCCGATCCTTCAGCTGAACGCGATCCCGTAGCGGTGCCTCAGACAAATTCCGATCAGAAAGGAGATGAATCCGAGCAGGAACGACGTATGCCGGAAGTCGAAGTATTACAGGACAAGGAGAACGAAGCAGCTTCAGAAAAACGCCGAAGGAGAAGCGCTGAGTATCCAGTCCCTGAACAAGGTAATCCCTCAACATCTGCGGACGGAGAACCCAGATCATCGAAGAAAGTAGGGGATGGGCTGCCGTCGACCGGATTTGGACAGAATGTGTTACCCGAAAAGCTGGAGCAACCAGGATTGGAGCTTGAACGCCGGGTGCAGCCAGGATTGGAGCTTGAACGCCGGGCGCAGCCAGGATTGGACTCTGAAAGGCAATCACAAACAGGATTGGAATCCGACAAGCAGTTGGAACCGGCACTGGTTTTTGGAAAGCAGTTGGAACCAGGATCTGAATTGGAAAAGCAGCTTGAACCACAGGTAGAACCCGGAAAGCCAGTGGAACCAGGATCTGAATTGGAAAAGCAGCTTGAACTACAGGTAGAACCCGGAAAGCAAGCGGAACCAGGATCGGATTTGGAAAAGCAGGTTGCACCAGAATCGGAGCAGGCACCAGCAGCGTTGGACCCTGAAAGGCAGTTAAACGCAGGATCCCAATCTGCCGTCCAGGACGATGTTCAAAAGGCGAGGCAAGCTTACGAGGAAGCAAAACGAACTACGCTGCGCCAGTTCGAGGAGAGCAAACAGAATTTAACCAAAAACGCGGAAGCCGATAAGAAACTCATGGAAGCGGAGCACGACCTGAGAACGACTAGGGACGGAGAAAAGTTTAACAGCGAGAAGGAAATAGCCCGTCTGCAGCACGAGTTGAAGCTGAAACAGTTGGAAGAGAGTGTCAAAGGCGTCAAGGAAATTCTAGATCATGACTTTGATGAAGAAGTGAAGGAGGAAGCTGAAACCTATCAAGCCGAGTTGAAAGAGTCGCAGTTCTACTTTGACTACAACAGGAAGAAGGGAGAGCACGAGCTTGACGTCAAGAAACAGATCGTCGACAGCACACTGGAACTCGAACTGAAACGCGTTGAAGAGAAGCTGAAATTCGAATTGTTTAAGCTTGAAACTCAGCTGAACCTCGAACAACTTAAGACGATGACGAATAGCAGCGATCACGAGAAGATCGAGAACGAATTCCGCTGGAAGATTTCCGAAAGAGAAGAGGAACTGCAAGGGGAAATGCGAACTTTGCAACGGCGTCTGGAAGAGAAGCTCGAAGATCTAGGACGCGACTTGCTTCATGCCACATCGAGACTGGGACACGAGTTCTTCCACCAATTCAGGAACCTGAAGAGCGAGTACAGGAGCGCCATGTACAAACACCGCAGCGACTCGGAAAAGAAGAAAAACGAGATCCGTAGCAACCTGACGTTGAGGCTCCAGGACTTGAAGAACTCGTATTCGGAACAGATTCGCAACATTCAACGGCAGTTCAAAGAGAAAGAGGAAGCCTTAATCAAGGAGTGCGAAGGTACCCAGAGGAAGGTATGCGGTGAATTAGCACAGAAACCCAGAGCGAAAAGATCGGCCGGCCAGAACGGCCAAGGAGGATCTGGAGAAAGAAGCGATTCTGGGAAAAAAGTGTTTGTTACCCAAGCGTCCGATCCCGTCAACATCAGAATCAAAGGAGACAATGGCGATCTGGCTCTTGTAAGGATCTTGACAGCTGACGAAATGAGAAAACTTCGCACATCCCAGTCGACGAAAAAGCGGTCCTTGGAACAACAGTTAAACTCGGACGACACGAAGGATGACTCCAGCAGCAGCGAGGAATCGCAGGAAAGTCCCGACCGGCCGAAAGAAGAACACCGGCAGAAGCGATCGCCTCAAAAAGACGTCGGTTTTGTCGTTTTTGAGGATTGCGCCCAGACGCCGGAGGTTATCATCAGCGACGATATTGAGAATCCCCCGGTAATCTTGATCGTGGAAAAAGGAGATGAGCGTCAGATCAAGAAAAGGTCGCCCGGTCCGGAGCCTCAGTACGGTGGCTATGGACAGGGAGGAACTGAAGTTGATATCGACATAGAACAGGGAGGTGCACCAGCAGGCTACGGCGGAGGCTATGACAGAGGCTATGGCGGAGGGTACGGCGGAGGTTATGGTGCTGGAGGTATGAACTACGGTGGACGTCAAGAATATGGGCAGGATTACGGCGGTCAAGGCGATTATGGAGACTACAACGAAGGCCGTGAAATGTTTAAGAGATCTCCTCATGTGGACTTTGATGATGATACTGAGGTGGACGTCGTGGAAACGGGAAATCCTGAGCCCCGGCAAGCGGAAGATGAGACGGTTGACGAAGCGGATCCTCGACAAAAGAGATCGGCCGAACCTCAGTTAATAGGAGGTGGAGGTGTTATTGTGGATCCGTATCCGTACCCAGCTCCAGTTCGTCCAGTGGTTTATCCTCCGATCCGTCCAGCAGGTGTTATCATCGATACCGGTTATCTTGGACCAGATCCCTATTACCCGGAAGTCGGCGGAGTAGATGTTTTTCTGGATACGGGTGCTGCTCCCGCTGCAACGGGAGGTTTCGTCGAGGAGCAGGTGGAAGTTGAAATGAGTAACCGGAAAAAGAGGGAGGCTCGCAACCCATTGCAGCCGAATCCGCAGGGGCACCCGGAGTTCCAGGACGAGGTCCAGGTTGTGATTGACGAACCGAATCATCAAAGAAAACTTTGGCGCACGCCAGCCACCAAACCGGGTGAACCGACTGAGGAAAAGATGGTCGATGTACAGGTGGACGATGACGGTTCCTTGAAAGTCGTTGAACAGCTGACAGAGTTCGTCAACCAGCGCAAGAGACGAGAAGCACAACCGCAGACCGAAGAATTTGAAGGCGAGTTTATAGTCGAGATTGTTGACCCATTTCGACGCAGAACGCGACCTGGAGCTCCCCTTCACGGTAGACCTCGTGCTAGACCATACGAAGAGGAAGATTACATCGAGATCGTACTAGACGATCGCAAAAAACGAGAGGCGAAACCACAATTCAGCCGGCCAGGTTTCGAGGAAGAGATGGAGTTCACCGTCTACGATGATGGACCTACTTATAGAAGGCGCCCTGGGTTTCCTCCCCGTATTAGACCCTACGAGGAAGAAGGATACTTCGAAGCTGAATTCGATGCCCGCTATAAACGACAAGCTAATCCCCAGGATGAAGTTCAGGTCGACGTCATTGATGAACCAAGCCACTACAGGAAGCACTCGAGCATTCCAGGGAAACAGGAAGACATTGTTGATGTACAGATCGACGACGACGGAACCAGGAGGTCTTACGAAGAACATACGGTGCTGCTCAAAGCCATGCGGAAGCGTGAGGCTAAACCGCAAGTAGATCTCGCGTATGATGAAGCGGAAGTTCAGGTTGACGTCATTGATGAACCAAACCACTTCAGGAAGCACTCGAGCATCCCTGGGAAACAGGAAGACATTGTTGATGTACAGATCGACGATGATGGGACCCGGAGATCGTACGAAGAACACTCGGTGCTGCTCAAAGCAATGCGGAAGCGTGAAGCCAAACCGCAAGTAGACCCCGAGGATGATGAAACGGAAGTCCAGGTAGAAGTCATAGCCTCATCGGATCACCACGAAAACCCTGCTGAGGGTGTCGATGTCGATGTCGTAGTCGACGACGATGATCGGAAAAAGAGAGCAGCGAACCCGCAGTACCCATATGGTTACTACCCTGAACAGAGCGGCGTCGACGTAGACATCATTGTCGATGACGACACACCATACTACGCTCCTGGCTACGGACCCTACGTCGGGGGAGGAACGGATATCGATGTCCAGGTTGATCATGGTATCTACAAACGTTCCCCGCAGTATCCTCAACATGGCTACGAAGAAGAGTTCCAGTTCGAATTCTATGAAGACGGTCCTCCGGTCCCTCCGCAGGGTCGTCCCTTCTACCCGGGTCACGGCCAAGCCTTCCAGACGAGAGGAGGCTACCCTGCAGCCGGATTTCTACCACAAGGGTATCCTGGAGCAGGAGTTCCATTCGGAGGCTATCCTGGAGCTGGCGGGGCTGCGGACATATCCATTGATATATCGAGCGGTCCTTACCCTTTTGGAAGGTTTAAACGGTCGTTTGTAAAGAATCAACCTCAAGGTACTGTGATTTTATGGTTAATCATCTGATATTTTGATGGATGACTCTTGTTTGGTATTTTCCGTTTCAGAGGAGGAGAAAATCACAGTGGTAAAAGATATTTGCCCAGGATGTGACAAACCGGTTGAAGGTGACGTCAACACGCGTCAGACTGACGGTAAATTAAATTAGCTATTCGGCGTTTTTAACGGCAATTGACACCTGTACTTGAATTTTTGCGCAAACCAGTTTCCGCGTAGACGACGCAGATGGATGACTTGCGCGTCGCACGGATGATGTCATACGAAGCTTATTGAGCATTGAATCAAAAGTGTTTGTACTGATTTTTGCATGTGATTTGTTGTGATTGTGTGTTAAGTGTTAAATTTTTGTTGAAATATTGACATGAATTTTTTTTTACAGTTCTTGTCGTTCATCCTCGGATTTTGATTTTCCTTTGTGGTTTGTTTTCAGATTTATTTTGATAATAAAATACTGTTTAACGCGCGCGTCCATCCTGGTTAAAGTTTAATTCGATTAAGTGATACGCAGCCCATCCAAGCAATCACTGA
The DNA here is from genome assembly GCA_022114935.1 of Leptestheria dahalacensis. Classification (NCBI taxonomy): domain Eukaryota; kingdom Metazoa; phylum Arthropoda; class Branchiopoda; order Diplostraca; family Leptestheriidae; genus Leptestheria; species Leptestheria dahalacensis. The sequence continues at coordinate 510 of JAIQCU010000032.1, read as the reverse complement.
ACTGTTGAAAGTTACTTTTCCAGCTTGATATTGAATTTAGTTTATTATTATTTATTATTTGTGATTGATTTTCATTACTGTACATTCTTCAATTCGCCATTCCGTAACAGTGAATCAAAGATAGATGGATATATAGATATACAGTTAAGATAGGTAGGTAGGTAAATAGTAAGGTAGATAGATGAATGGGTGAATAAATAGATAGGTAGTTGGATGAATAGTCGGATGGGTGGATGGATAAAAGTGTGTGGGCTTTCCAGCTTTCCTGTATAAACGATTTAGTCGTCGACATTTGCCCAGTCGACAAGTCAATTACTCAGCAGTGAAATAAGCTATGAATATTCTATACGTAAGGGAGTGCTGTCTACGAATTTCTCGGGAGGGGGAAAGAGGAGCCGGCCGAGCAGAGCACTTTCGCGGTATACCCCGCGTCAAGCATAGTAAAAGCGGCTATTATTTCGGAATTGTTTGTTACACAATTTTTCTCTGATAAAAACATATTTCAAGCGA